>LPNX010062207.1:66924-180850 GCA_001517045.1 Pseudotsuga menziesii
GATGAAATATTGTTTTTTCCAAGCACTTAGAACCAAGGATTGAAATTCTTGATTCTCCTCCTCTTTACAGAACTGTGGTGTTTTAACACACCTCCAAGAAATTTATTTCTATTATATTTTCCATTTTAGGGTATGACGATGATAGCAATGTATATGACACTATATTGGGTTTTTTTCCACACCTAACCTTGAACCTTGAGCTAGACCTCTAAAATTTGACACCTGCAACTTCTTGGCCCAAGGAATTCATGATCAGTTGGAGGAGCTTCCCTCCTTAGATTTGTTTAGATACTCATGTTATTTTTTCTTTATGTTTATATACAAAAAAATATGATTATTTCAAGTGTATGGACCTTAACATAGTTGATGAATCTAGGAATCAAATCCCTGTCTACAATTGCAATAACCTATTCCTTAGAAAACCAGAAAATTCAAATTACAAAGAGTTCACTGATAGAGTGATGAAGATAGCAAACATGTTGATATATGGTAATAACCCACCCATGATGTTGTAAGAATCTAAAGACCTGCTATAGTTGAGCCCTGATACCAGAGTAGGAGATTGGTTTTGATAAAAATATCACACAGTCATCGGGATTTATGGGTTTGAGGAGGATCCATACAAGCTCCCAACATTCCTGACCATGAGAATGCTAGCATCATATTACATCAAGAAAATATTCATTTAATATGAAATGCATTTCAATTATTTTAACAACATATAAATTTCCCTCAACCAAAATATGTGGGGCCTTTCCAAGTGATATCCTTGAATGCTTTGCAGTATGTAGAGGAATTATTGAGCCAGTTAAATATGGAGAAGGAAGATAAAAGAGAACATGACCCTCATAAAATCATATATAAGTATAGGGTATCCAATAAAAATTCCCCATATGAATGTATACCCAGGCTAGATTTGGAGAGCATAGCATATTCATTTTATTGTGTGAGTCTGGTTTAAAACGTTTTTAGCACTACAATCATTAACGTATTTACCATGCCTTCAGGTTTTTGATATACTTATGCTGATCTTGATATATATACACCAAAAAGGAGATTGGAATTCAACCAGTTAATGCAAAAACTAAAACTGAATTGATGGTGTGTCCCTTTGGAACATACTGGATCAACCACCACTGCGGTTGAGAGGAGATAGTGGGATGACCCTACATCACGAGGTTCCACATGGAGTCTTCTATGCTAGTTGTTGCTGGGCCTACTAAGGCAGGTGAGTTATTTGATGAGAATACATTTTTTCATATTAATAGTTGTCTATTGCTTATTTCTCATATTTATCAGAATTTGTTCTCTTAATTATTGTAATCTCGAGAGCAGAGTACATATTCCAAGATTGGGTACCAGTATTATTGGGTCACTACACGAAGTAAGATTTGACAATGTACAAGATGGGGCCAAGAATTCTCACTCTACTTCTTTTGAACTCAAAAACAGAGGGGCAGGATGGAAGCTGCTATCTTTGTTGGAGCAGTCAGTTCCTGAGATGTATAGGATCCTAATTGATGGTCAAAAATACAAGGCTGCACATCATTGTGCAAGTAAGCATGGTCTATTTCTTATTGCAAGGATTCATTACCAAAAATGGCCATCATTGTAAAGTGAGAATACAGTGATATTTATCAGCAGTAACAAAACATAATCAGACTTTTAATTAACCCTCAAACCTGGTCATTTCCTGAACGTAGCAAATTAAGGGCTGTGCTGAACACTTAAGTGACTGAGTTTGTAGGGCATGAAATCCTGTAACAGCTTGTATATAAAAAAAATTAGAAGACTACTGAGATTATGCCCTTCCTCAACAAGTAACCACTACAAGGATCTCACAACTCACCAATAAATGGTGACTGTTTCCTCTGCAATTTCGGACACTCTCCATAGATGATTCTTGCCCTTTATTTTTGTGATGGATCAGTTAATAAACAGTTATCATGCCATTGCTTAAGATGTCTACAGGTCCCTAATTACAAGGAATGGAACTTTATCGGTCCTACTATTCTATTTGATGTAACTAGTGATATGGAGTGTTACAAGGTGAGATACCATAAAATCTTCTTCTAACACATTTTTAGCTTATACACAGAGTAAGATTCCTAACATAAAAAATTGCTTCATTGTTTTCCTGGTTATGTGCAGGAAGAAATTTTCGGGCCTGTCCTACTCTGTATGGAGGTATGGTTTGGCAGTTTTGTTTTAATTAAATTCTTATTTCTTAATTTTTTTCCATATTAGGAATTTTTCTTATTTATTGTTTCTATGGTAATTTACAGGCTGGGAGCTTGGAGGAGGCCATTGATATTGTGAACCAAAACCAGTATTTTGCTTGCACCCAATATCTTTTTTTCCTGGAAACAGAGGATTAGCCGACTTTGTAGTAAACTTCAAAATCTGTAATTCTGAGACATTCATTGCTTTCAAGACTTAGAATTAGCCAATTTGTTTGGATGGATGCTTCAGATATGGCAATGGAGTTGCTATATTCACAACATCAGGTGCAGCTGCAAGAAAATTTCAACATGAGATTGAAGCAGGCCAGGTGAGTGATGAATTTGAAGTTATCAAAATCTGAGTAAAATGTTTTAATTACCATAAGAATAAATTATAATTGAACTTATCTTTGTTGAACAATTCTCAAAGGTTAGCATTAATATACCAATACCAGTTCCATTTCCCTTTTTCTCATTCACGGGTTCAAAGGCATCATTTGCAGGCGACCTCAACTTTTATGGTAAGATGCACCAATATTCTTTGAGTAGCATGGCATATTTAGAGTAGTCTGTTTCCTAGACAACTGTGAAGAAATGTGGTCTGTTTATAAGATGCTGAATTAGTAAATTAGAATATACTCACAAATAGATGAAATTAGCCCTTGTGTACTATTGTTTCTTCTAATATACTTGCTAGTTTTTGGTTTTCACAAAAAAAATTGATTTTTTTTATATGGAAAATATTTGTTATACTTCTTCCAGGAAAAGCTAGCGTACAGTTCTTCACTCAAATAAAAACAATTACATCACAGTGGAAGGATTTGTCAGGTCAGGGTGTGTCCATGGCATTTTACTCAGAACATAGTGTGATTGGATTTTCATAAAAATTATACCAGAAAAAAATATGGGAAATATTCATACAGACATCAAGATACCTTCTTGTCAATCAGAGAACTGAACAATAGTAATCTAAAAAACACTAGTCATTTCAAGCTTCTTTATATACCAAAGAATTTCAGGATTACGCCAAGAAGATACCAAAGAGTGGTCCAGCAGCAAGTAGCAAAGGTAATATGGATTGTATAAAACAGAGACCCAAGTTCAAAACCTGAGTTGGTGTAGATGAGGTCACATGCAAGCCCTGCCTGGTTTTGAAGCCCAAAGCAACTGCTGTCATTTTCTATCAGTATTTACCAAAAAAAAAGGATCACAGAGATTCACAAGCTTTCATCATAAGATGCACTTGCATCCAAGCGCTACAAATATTTCTCTTGGGTTTCATCCTGCAAATCCCAGGTCTTGCTCACACGAAGATTTCAAGAAAAGCTAATGCTGCAAGTCTTCTCTAAGTCTTACTTCACACAAACCCTAAGTCTTCCAACTCTTGTATTACACAAGCATAATGACTCCAAGACAAATACATACTTGAATAGTAAGTGATGGCAAAGGCTCTCTCCTCCCTTTATATAGAAGTAGGTGAAGTAGGAGACAACCTTTCTCAAAGGCCTCTCCTCCCTTTATAAGTAATAACAAAGGTTTAGTTCATAGAAACCCTAAGTCTTCAAACTCTTGTATCACACAAGCACAAAGATTCCAATACAAGTACATATTTGAATAGTAAGCATTGACAAAGGCTCTCTCTTGAGTCTTTCCTTCATATAGAAGTAGGTAAAAAAGGAGAGCCCTTTTCAAAACCCCTTTTCTTCCCTTTATAAGTAATGACAAAGGTTTAGTTCACACAAACTCCAAGTCTTCAAACTCTTGTATCATGCAAGCACAAAGACTCCAAGACGAGTACATACTTGAATTGCAAGTAATGGCAAAGCCTCTGTCCACAGAATACACAAAGTAATGTGATTAAGTGGTTGGGCACCACCTCCCAAGTGGAGCCCTTTCCAAGCCAGGTCTCACATGTCAAGCACTTCTCTATTACAAGGTTGCATGCTTTCCAAAATAGGCGCCCAAGATCAATGCTACTCCATAGGTGTAATTGGGTCCACAAGAACCTCCATTGGAGTGCCCTCCAAGTAAGACTTACTTAAGCCAAACACTGTACCTCCACTTTTGTGCCATGTGGGCTATATCTGTTTTAGTGGCTTTTTTTTCTGGAGGCTTTTAATGTGTACTAGCTAATATCTTGGCTTGAAGGTAGTCAATGATGAGGTGGCTTCTGTTGTGTTTCCTTTTTTGTTCCCTTTGTGTCAGCTAGAGATCCTAATGTTCTTCTATTTAATGGCGTTATGAATGGCCTTATTCTCTTTATTATGTATTTTTTTCAGGTATTGTGTCAATCAGTTTGGTTTCCTGTCTCATTTGTGATGAATGTCTGTGTGTTTGGAGAAGCTGCGACTTTAATAACTGTCATTTTTTTTCAATTGTAAATGACATTTTTATTTTGGTGAAAGAAGTCAGAAAGTTTTATTATCCATGTTATCATGAATATCACTTGCTTTCTTTTCAGGTGCTGCAGAAAGATAGGTATAGGATACACTGCAAGGACTAACTGGACAATCAACAGTACCCAATGTCTTCATTGGTAAGAAGAACCTCCTATATAGTATAAATTGCAATTATAGAGGCACAAGAAGTTCATATCAAGGTATAATTTTTTGGATCTGTTTGAGCATTAGATGTGTGGCATATAAGTAGAAATATATTATTTTTGTCTTAAACAAAAGTCATTCTTGTGAGTGAAAAAGGAGAGTTTCCAGATAAAGGTGAATTGGGTGGACATAAATTCAGTGGAAATGATGTCTTTCCCAAAACCTTACATAAATAGAGAGCACAAAAGAATGCTTACTATAGCACCATTCATACGAAAGTGTGGAATGCTTTAAAAATGGTCAGGGTGGCTCCTTTCTTTCCACTTTTCAATGGGTGGGTGCATTAAAAGCTTTTTCCCCTTGAATTTCATATGTCAATTCCAAATAAACATCCTATAATCCCTTTTTCCTCTGTTGTAAAGGATAGAGGGAAAATATACTATGAAGTAGCGACATTAAGATGCAAGGTAATAATTGTGGATCTGAGCACTATAACCAACTGGTGCCTCTATCATGATCAAGGAAGACATTTTTACAAGCAAACATTACAATATCATCATGGTAAACGATAGTCATGGGATTTGGAAAGTTCAGGATTTCTCAGGATCTTAGTTTGTAGGCTTATTAATCCAAGATCTGTGAAATTCATTTGGTTCAAACCTTATATTGATGGATATAGGAACATCCCTTGTTCTTGCATGTATGCTTGTCACATAAATATAGTCTACTAGCCATGTTTAGACTAATATCTTACTACTGCTGCATCAACTGCTTTTGGGACAGCGAGAAGCGAGTATGGTTTGATTTTCTCTTCAAACATAAGGATATTAATTGACTTGCATGCCTTGTTACAAAACTTGGCTGATTTTTCGAGTACTTATGAGAGAAATTTGGCTTGGCATAGCAAACAAGCTGAACTGATTCTCTGGTGAGATACACTTGCTGCCAGTGAGTCTGATTGGGAGTAATTGGAGCCCTTGGTTCCTCCTCCAGGTATGCTGGTATAAGTCATAGGATATTTACAGTCAATATATTTTCTTCACTTTTTGTGTGTTCTTGAGATTCACAATATTTCCACAATATTTATAAAAAAAAAAATACACAGGCGTTGCTTAACCGAGTGGTCCTAAGGTCATTAATTAAACTCCTCTATTTTGCATTCTCCCATAATGTATCTTGGGAAAGAAATGCTAATGTTCATTGTTTATATATTGGAGTTCAAATTTGAATCATAAGGATGAATGTGATTAACCATTGCCATATTGCCCTCATCCTACCTCAGAAATCCCCTTTACCTCCTCAACCAGCCTCTGTAGGGCTCGGTCTTGCCTTTTTACAGTCCCTTGTGGACTGTGGATTGCCTTTAGGGCTGCTTCCGGTGGCCCCTTTAGCAGCCTGTTTAAACCCAAAACAGGCTCACTCCCAGGCCTGTAAGTGCATTGAACAGCGTGCAAACAAAATCCATTTTCATAGCTTCCAAACCCACAACATTTCTATGGGAATCTCTTCCTTTAAAGTTATATTATTTGTTATAGACTGTACAATTTCCTACCTTGTAAGATAGCCTACAACTTGAGTAAAATGCCATGATAGGAAGGCAGCAAATTGGTTTGGTAAAGCATCAACCATCTCTTTCATAGTCAATAGTTATTAACACCATTCTTTATCTAGAATTTACTGAATTCAGAATGGTGGTGTACTTTAACTCTTAAATGCACTATTGAAACCTGAAGCTAGAAAAGTGATATAGATTGATCTATAAACTCACACAAATATAATCGTATAGGCCTGCAAAATGATATTCTCTTGATAACCAACCCCTTTCCTTCACACTATGCTCTTTGTATAATGTTTGAAGCTGAGAGAGTATATCTAGAATGATATTTGCCAGCTGTGATAGCTCCCCTGTATGGCCAAAATGAACATTATGGCGCAGAAACCATATGAAATGAAATGACACAAAACTACAACCAAACAGATTTAAATTATATATAAGAAATTAAAGCATCAGATTAAGTAGGTCTAATATATGAATTACAGTATGGCTGCATAATTGTGCCTGTTAGGATACAGGTTTCATGGTTAAACACCTATGTCAAGATACTCTAGTTTAAAACTAAGAATCGAGGGAATAATGGTTCTCTCTGCTCTCTTTCCATTTGACATTTTCCTTTTGAATCAACATGAACGAGGATGCTTCCCCTTGAATGAGTATATGCAGCATAGGATGATTAGCAGCATTGTTCTAGTTGTGTGTTTTAAATGTTTTAAATGCACTTTCAATTTTAAGAGATTAGCAGCAGAACATGAGGGAGTTGTGACTTGTGAGCATATGTTGTCAATATGTTTAACATCTTTCAAACATTATTTTAAGCTTTTGTTTCAATATCTTTGTCAGTAATTTTTTATTCTGATCTGACGTTGCTTGTACCCATTCTTTTGGTGACAATGCAGGGATGGCGGGCATTCTATATCAAATGGCAGACAGAGATGGCTGAAAGAGCAGTTTCTGTAGTAGAGCTTGTAAAATAGAGTGCCCGCTACGAGTCTCTTGAAGTACGAGATTACCAGAGAGCTATGGAACTTTTAAAAAAGACTGAAATGGGATTCAAAGATGTTAGCAAAGACCAACAAACCAGCAAACCAATTGTGTGCTGTTAGCAAAGACCAGCAAACCAATTGTGTGATGTTAAGTTCCACTGGGGGACAACTTATAATAAGAATGCGATTTCATCTCCTTGGTCAATGATATTCATCTCCCAAATTGGACCCTGTGGATGTCCTTATAATAAGAATGCGAGCTACAAGAACAAGAGCATCATCAGTATAAGCAAACCTCCCATCTTGAGAAGAGACTACTAGAAAATCAATCCCATATTTACACTTTAGGCTGTTAAGGAAGAAGTTAGGCAGCAATCCTCAAAAGTTTTGTGTTGCGTGTGGGCATTTGTAAGGCCCTTCAACTGTACTTTTAAGACATTTTTTTATTTTAGAGATTGTGAAATACTGGCATATCTGAGCCTTTCATTGTTGCTATAATGAGGTTTAATGAGATAAATATAGATTGGATTCACATAGTTTAAGGACATTCAGAGTCCAGACTATATTAGGAGAACCATTGGTGTAAGGGGGTTCTGCGTAGGCAATGAAAGCCCTTTTGTGATTTCCTGGTGTTAAACACACAAGAAATTGGACCCTGTGGATGTCCTTATAATAAGAATGCGAGCTACAAGAACAAGAGCATCATCAGTATAAGCAAACGTCCCATCCTCTACCTTCAGAACTTGATTTACTAGGTGTTCTTCAAGTTCAATGGATAAGGCACGCCTCATAACAAGCTCATGTAACAGGTTAAGGCATGCTTTGTGAACATAATCAAAACTGTGCCTATTTTTGTATTACTCATGAGTAAATATTTTATTGGAAGAGATTTTATTTTTCTATTTATTTATTTATTACATTCTCTCAATTTGGTTTGTTGAAAGATCACATTAATATGGCTTTTAGGTAGTGATTAGACTAGAAATATTGCACTAGTCTTGCTAGTGCATCACAAGTCTACCTTTGATACAAGCACATAGTGGAAACATGAAATAAAATGAATACATTTTTCATAACTGTGCCTATTTTTGTTTTACTCATGAGTAAATATTTATGTCTTCCCCAAAACTGGAGATTGAAATACGTTTTCCAAAACTGTGCCTAATTTTGGATTACTCATGAGTAAATATTTATGTCTGCTGCAAAACTGGAGACTGAAGATAAATGTAGATCTAAAGCTTATTATAGACTAGCGTAGAATAGTCTGCTTTTTCTTTTTGAGAAATAAGTCTCTTATAGAATCATATGGCCTCATTTGTACCTTTCAAACCTGCGACTCCATGTTAATACAAGCTTGGTCACCTTGCTACTTGCCAGATCCCTGTGTGCTCTTGTTTTGTGCACTGTATTTGATCATTGATATCTTTTTGATCCATGATCAGCAATAGGATGAGATGTGTCCATAACAAGATTCTAATCCTTAAATTTAGAGCTATAGGGGAATATTATTTAGGTGTGGAAGGATGTAGCATTCAAATTATAGTAGGAATTTGACCAGGTTTATCCCCATATACAACATCAATTCCTAGCACACTTGGCAATTTCATAGGATAGTCTCCAATGAATTCTGATAATATGTTTTGGTGTCCATAAGGAGATCCTCTATAGAGGATTGGATGGCAGTATTGAGTTACGGATCTACTCCATGAGTTTGTGCAAAGTAAGTAGGCTATTCTAAGAGAAGAGTCAAGCGATTCATGAGAAGAGGTTGTGCTCATGAAAAGAAGGTGCTTAAAGAGTAGAAGTTAGATTAGTGTAGTTTGAGAGTTGCATGTAATGATTGAATTGAGGATGATTTAATGGATAATCAAAAGTTCTGTTGGGCTTATTATGAGCATAAATTAAACAGGTATTTTTAAAATATTTATAAAAAAAAAAAATCACTGCCATCGCTTAAGCGACACCTATATCTGTCGTTTATCCGATGCTTGCCCATAATATCCGTCGCTTAAGCGACGCCTCTATCTGTCGTTTATCCGACGCTTTCCCATGATATCTGTCTCTTAAGTGATGCCTGTAGCTGTCGCTGATCCGATGCTTACCCATGATACCCGTTGCTTATCCGACGAACATTTTGTCGCTTTACCGACGGCCTGAAGATTATTTTCTCAAAAAATTTCACTACCGTCGAAGATATTCTGTCGCTTAACCGACGCTTTAAATTTAACCAACGGTTACTTAGGTGTCGCTTAACCGATGGTTACTTAGGTGTCGAAAAACCGACAACAAGTTTTCGACGCTTAAAAAAAAATCAAAGTGTCGTACATGCGACAGGAAAGTGTCAAAAATCCGACATGAAGGCCGTCGGATTTTTGGTCAAAATGTAGTAGTGCAAAATGAAAACATCTCGTATCAAGATACTAATTTCATTGGGAAATTTTGGAGATAATTATTCTCCATATTAGAGAGGCAGATGTACTTTAGAAATGCTTACCACCCATAGACAGGCAGGTAGACAAAGAGGGTAAAGCATGTTGTGGAGGACATGCTTAGGATGTTGTCATGAACAACCCAACCAAGTGGGAAGATTACCTTCATCTTGTAGATTTTGCATATAATAACGGATACCTGACTTCCACCAAGATGAGTCCCTTTGAGGTACTCTATGGATGAAAGTGTAGAACACTAGTTACTTGGGATAGCCTAGTGGATCGGCTCACGTTAGGGCCTAAAATTTTAAAGGAATTGGAACAATTGGTTACCAAGGTCCTGGTGAATCTTAAAGAAGCAAAATATGACTAGAAAAGCTACATGGATAAGAAAAGAAAATATAAAGATTATCAAATAGGTGACCATGTCTACTTGAAAGTAAAAGAAAAATGAAGCTCGTTGAGCTTGGGAAGGTGTGGAAAGTTAGCACCTAGATTTTGTGCACCCTTTGAGATACTGACGAAGAGAGGGCCAGTGGCATATTAACTAGCATTACCCGCTCACATAAGAGTCCATAATGTTTTCCATGCATCTTTATTAAATAAATATGTTTATGATACTAAACATGTGATTGATTGGTCCTTATAACAGGTGGAACCCGAAAGGGATTTTTTGCCTAAACATCTTCATATACTGGACAAGAGAGAGGTGCAGCTCAAGAAGAGCACCATAGTCGAGTTGAAAGTGAAATGGAAGCACTTTGAGGTAGATGAGGATACTTGGGAGGATGAAGCCACCATGTGAAAGGCTTACCCCGCCTTGTTTCATGATTTCATTCCGAGTCCCTAGAACACGAGGGACGGTATTGCTCTAAGCAGGGAGGGATGTAATATCCTGAATTTTGACCTAACATTTATGGACATGAGCCCCATTGATTATGATGTTACTTTGATGTTTTATTTTGGTATATTAGGTATAGAACCCCACTACATATGAACCTAATGATTTGTTGATATACTGGGAATAAGCCAGTTACATATGTTTTATGTATGGTTTTATGTGTTGGGCATGGACCCTGAAGCACATGATTAATGAGATGTATTGTGTTGATCAAGGAGCTCTGGAGCACATGAGTATTTGAATGTTTGTGTTGAGCAAGAAGCTTTGGATAACACAAGTGTTTATGTTGTGTTGAGAAAGAAGCTATGGAGCACATGAGTGTTTTGTTTTGTTGAGAGAGGAGCTCTAGAACACATGATTTATGAATAACTTTATGTTGAGAAGGAAGCTATGAAGCACATGAAAAGATAATTGGAAATGTTGGACATAAGCCTTGGAGCCTTCCAAGTTGATGTTGAGCATAATATCTGGAACATCGGATCCGTTGCCATTGTATCCCTAGGTGTATCCTACAAGTACATCCTAGCATTAGTGTTGAGCAAGGAGCTCTAATCCCTAGCTGTATCCTACAAGTACATCCTAGAATTAGTGTTGAGCAAGGAGCTCTGATCCCTAGGTTTATCCTACAAGTACATCCTAGCATTAGTGTTGAGCAAGGAGCTTTGGAATTGCACTAAGTTTGTAACTCTCTATTTTTTAGCGTTGAGTATGGGCTATGGATAAACACTAGGAGTTACTGAAAAGAATTAATTATGTCAATTCAAAAAGAGTCGAGTAAAATATTGATCTCATCTGACTTATTTATAAGTGATTAAATGAAATTTCAAATTTATGTATCTCATCAAGTACTAAAGAACTACCATGTTATATGAGGGAATCCAACATGCAAGGATGTTTAGAGTTTCCTAGCCTAGTAGACCTAACCACCTACCTGATGGCCTTAATGAAGAAAGTGTCCTAAGTTTAGGGATCATATTATATGATACCTAAAGAAAAATGTTGACAAATAATATATATATATATTTTATACATGATGTGTATAAACAGTAAGCATGCTAATAATATTAATAGTATAACAAATGAACAAAAGCTCCATCTATTATTATTATTATTATTATTATTATTATTATTTAAAGATAATTAAATAAGATAATACCTACAAGAGTCCAAATGGGAAGTAGTTAAAAGTTCCTAAGTTAAAAATTTAGAAATTCATAAATTGAATAAAATGGTTAAATAAAGAAATCAAATGATTCTTGATTTAACTGCCCCTTTGACTGAAAAGTCTGCCTATAAAGACCCAATCCAAAGAGAGGCTTGGGGATCTTCCATCATTTTGGTGATTCATTATTCTTATTGATTATTCTCAAGAGAGTTCTTAGAGAACATTTTCCTAAGAGGAAAAAGGAGAACTGATTCAGAACTAATATCCTAGTTAGGGAAGCCTTACCTTAGGAGCTCTAAGCTACTTGCATGTTGGAACCAGCTCGGGGGGATCCAGATTAAAACCAAGAACAGTTTCGGGTCATTGTTGGGTGGAACATGGTAGTTCTCAAGTGATTCAATTATCTATATAGAGGTCAGATCCATTTCTGAATTTGTTAATTCTAGGAAATTGAGTGTGCAGGTTTTCAGCCATTGAAATAGCATCACCTTACAGGTAATAGGTTCTTGATTTCTCCCTTTCATTGTCTATTATATTTTCTGGTTAAGTATTTGAGGATGTTGTTCCCTAGTTTATTTCTGATAGTTATTGGGCCTGTTCTATAGCTTAAGGGTTTAGGATTTACTTCTAAATCTATGTCTACAATTTATTTCATGTTTAGGATATTTTATGTTTTATTTCTAAACCCGAGGTCTGCAATTTATTTTGTGTCTAAATTTTTTCAAGGGTTTTTTTCTTTCAAATTTATTTCTACATTTTATTTCATATCTTTAATGTTATTCCCGGGATCTAGAACTACTTAAAACAAATAATATATATATATTATGTATTCTACTGGCATATTTCATATTGCCAGAAGACCTATATTTAATATAAACAGACCAACTACCACTTATAACATTAGCATAAGCTCTAAACAAGAAATGTTTAAAGATAATTTATAAAATACATTAACTTAGAAAATATATTTAAACATAGCCATAACCAAAGTAATAAATATACGAATGCCAAACTAAACCATCAAAGACCTCTAAGGGTCTGTATACATATTATAAAGAACTAAGATTATAAACAAACCATTTCTTATTTTTAAAAGTAATCGATAAATCAAATATACATTCAAGATATCAAGGCCACCTAATGGTCTGAATTTCATGATATAAATAAACAATCCTAAACAAATTTCCACATAATAAGCGTTGGGCACCCTATATGCAAGTTAATTAAAGCTAACATACAAAGTGTTCAATATTTATTGTCAACCTAGGGACGTCTTTTATGTCAAGGATAATATGCACTATATATTCTTTAAACACTAAGTTGCTGTAAGTAAATTGTCCTACTTTCTTGTTCAGCCACACTCATCCCTTAATCCACTTAATCTAGTTTACTTTCTCAAGAATACAGCCACAAGTACCTTTTACGATTCTTAATCTAGAATTGAAAGACTCAAGAAATAATATTTAGATTACTTTTGCAGAAAATGAAATCCTGGTTGTCAAACCATCTAATGATCCACCCAATTATCCTGATTTAGTTATTCTACAAATCCAAAGGACATGAATTGAATTCATCTATTCTAAAAATTCAAAGTACAGGAATGAAATTTTGCAACTATAAAAGAAAAGAAATGAACTGCAAAGATCTACAGAAACAACAATTGAAAGAACTAGGGATGAACAGGGTTGTTATAGCTATCACATAGTTGCATAAGGGACAATTAACTATACAATCAACTGACACACATACCACTGCAATCTTACAAAAAATGCAATTACGATTAATCCAATAACACACTGTAAATCAATAACTGTTGCAACTTACTATGAAGAAAGGAAATTATCACAAAATCACACAACATAATTGATACCTAATTAACTCAGCAATCCATATGGGAAGGTGGGCTTGGCCTTCACACAAAGATGTTGGAAATCACACACGTTAAAACGCCGAGATCCAAAGTAAAATCTTGGTATTAAAAAGTCCAGATGAGTCACGCAACCTCAATCATAGCTGATACAATAATTTAGTTAAATGTTCAACCCCTGGCGCAGAATAGTTCCCCATATTTATACAATTAGAGTCATAACATCCTCTCCTATTATTAGGAATCCATGAAGATCTCTGATCTTCAGGCTGCCTCAATTACAATAAACTGTTACAGTCGTGGCAGGATGAGAGTAGAAGATATACAGAAGCTGTTATTCGACCCAAAAATAATGATCCTAATTGATTGAGAATATATCTCACAGATTACACCTACTTTTGAGCAGCGACGCACTATTGCCTCCAAATATGTTGCAATCTATTGCAGCTACCCTTATATAGCTCACATGGACTAATACACTGGGACCGCATTCTTTGGGAAACGATGGAATGGATGGCAATCAACTTTAGCAATGAATCTACATCCCTCCTTTGGCATGTTTGGCATGCTACACCTGTATTCTCTATATCTCAAAACATCTTTATAAAACCGTCATATGTTACCATAATTTAAGATGTAGAGCCTTGATTACCACAATCCTAAGCATTAATAAAATAAGACAATGATTAACCATACCTTTATGACTTAAGGGTTCATGTGAGGGAAAAACATCTATTTATCATGCAAAATAGGGTAGGATGAGGTAGAAAGAGGTGGATAAGAGTGGTAAAAAGGGGGCCATTTTTGGGCCTAACATCTCCCCCGAACTGTCATGTTGCATGTCCTCATGAAACAACCTCCATTATTATGAATTTGAGTCTAACATTATGCTTCATTCATGGAGAGAAGAAAAATTGTATGGGAATTCAGATGTTCCTTCTTTTCCTACAAATCCCCTATGGACAACCCAATATTTCCAGCACCTATGCTCTTTTTCCCTAGTTAATTGCAAATCTCCTCTATACGGTTTTGTTGGCCACTAGATGAGAGGAAGTATAAATTTCAGTCCCAACCAGTTAACCCCACATTCCCTCATGCATCCAACATAACCCTCAATCCTGGAAAGTGCTTGCTCAAAATTCCTGTAACAGTCTGGGTCCCTATTTCTAAGGGTTGGAGAGGCAACCTGCCATCTATGCTGACTACTTTCCAAAGCCATTCATTGATGCATGGAAATCTGGCTGGTACAAGTAGAAATAACCCCTTCCCGAAGTTCCATTATATGTTGAGTCTGGATGGGACATGAGAGTAGCCTCTGGTGTCGAGCAAGGAGAATATGAGGATTCTGAGGTTCACTTCGAATCCAAATATTTGAGTGGGCCTCATTGTGAGAGAAATTTTGAAAGACATTTCCCACTGAACATGATTGCTCACAAAAGAGGAAAAATCCGTCAGCTGAACATTGCCTAAGAAAGGAATAGGAATCGAATGGAAATCCAAAGGACAAGCCATATCATGCAAATAAAGCTCACACAGCAAATTCTGGTCCTCAAAATCACTTCCCAGAAATGTTTCCAAGAATTTCACCGATGTTTCTATTTCATATGATCTCCTTTCTTTCACAGCCCTCAGTTTAAACCAAATAAACTACTCGAATAAGAACATAGGGTAGGAAGAGGATGGTACTCTGGTACCCAATAATTACCAAGAAAGAGCATATAGCTGGTATTTTTCCACCTGCATGGACTTGAAATTTTTCATCTCCTTTAGCTCCTTCTGTAGTTCTTCCCCATGGATTTTCTAGGTCATGAGCTCTTCTACCCATTTTTTTGTTAGTTCCCTGATGATCTTTCTATGTTTATCGAGGGAAACCATCCCTTCCTGATATCTCTCCACCTGACTTCTCCACTTCCTTACTTATATCCTCGATCTTGAGAGTTCTTCTGTAGGTTTCAATATTTATTCTTCTCTTGAATGTTCTTCCTGATCAGAATCCAAATTGATAATATTTCGAGGAATTTCGGCCCATACCTTATCACCTGGTGTGTCACATTGAACATCCTGCACTTCTGAGATCACTTCCCAGGGTGCTGGTTCTTGTGTAACAACATCCCTGCCTGGAATTTCTTCTACAACAACTTCAACGATAGGTAGTCCTAAAACAACTTCTGGAGGTGCTGGTTCTTGTGTAACAACATCCTCTTTTTGGAGTTCTCCTATAGCAACTTCAGTAGCTAATTGTGAGGATGCTGGTTCTTGTGGAGCAATATACTCTTGAATTTTAGTCTCCTTATCTACCCAATTATCAGTTGTAACTTCAACATGGGGATGTAAGGCTGTTGGTTCTTGTGTAACAGAGCCCTTCCCTTCTCCTTCTTCATGCTGCTGGGATTGTAGAGTTGCTGTCGTGTCTTTTTCAATATTGAGTTGTTCCTCAAGGATTTCAATGTCCCCTGAGGATTGTTATTGTAGTTTCTCATCCTCTCCTAAATCCATATCAGGAATGATATCCATTCCGGGGTTGGATTCTTGTTGCATCCTGAAAGTCTCCACAGAAATTTTCAGGGATGTTGGTTCTTGTGTAGAAACATCCTGGTTTACTTCCTCATCTTTCTGCTGTTGGGGTTCCATTTCCATTATCTTTGTGTCATGAGACAGTTCAAGAGTCATGGAGCAAATTTATTTGTTAAATTCCAGAATGTTTTCAAACCCTGGTTCTTCTTCGCCCATTTGGGTGGAAATTTGAACAAGAGTATTCAAGCATGTTGGTTCTTGTGTATCAACATCCTGTTCAACCTCATCATCATTCTGTTGCTGGGGTTCCATTCCTATTAATTATGTGTCCTGAGAAGGTTCAGGGGTCAGAATGCAGACTTCTTCAACAAAATCAGGAATAACCTCATCCTCTGGTTCATCTGTCCCGATCTGGGTGGAAATTTCAACATGAATATTAAAAGATGATGGTTCTTGTGTATCAGCATCCTGTTCATCTGCTACTTCCTTTTGCTGGAGTTTCTCTTGGGGAGTCTCACCATCTTTCCAATCAGGTTGTCCTTGTTCTTCCACAGCTGTAGGTGTGGGTTGTTGTGTTACGAAGGCATGAACTATGAAATTGTAACCTAAATCGTTAAAAATTTCTCAACACATAGGACAAACCACTATTTCTTCCTCATCACCAACCTTAGCAGGAGCTGATCCCTCTAATTGGTCTACAGCTTCAACCAATGTGTGCAACTTCCTTTCACTCTATTTCCTATACGCTTCCTTCCAGTTTTCTAATTCCTTCTAGAGTGATTGTACTTCCTCCTTTAATAGACCATTTTCATATAGAATTTTTTCAATTTGAGGTTCTTCTGCAACTGGTTCTGGTGGGGCATCATTTGCTTTAGGTCTCAGAATGGGGAACTCGATTTGTGCTTCTAGGGTCTCCCATATTACTCGCGGCTTCTTCTGCTGCAGTAACTGACCTGGTTCTTTTTTGTCTTATTAGTGCTGATTCTCGTGTTTCATATTTTGATCTCCTTCTTTTTCTCTGTGGTGCTAGGACTTCTGGATTTGCGGCTGATGTAGAAGGGATATCCTCTGTTTCAATATTTTCTTGTTCTTCCTCAATCAGGGTTCCTCCCCATTGATAGGATGATTCAATGGTCAAAACCTTTTTGTTTTATTCTATTATCATATCTCTAACATCTTCAGTTTCAACTATCACAACATCTAATACTGCTCCAGTTTCAGCCTCTACTGTCAAAGCTGCCCTATTATTTAGTCTTTCCATAGGGTTTTCTTGTACATTATCTCCCAATTGTTCTTCTTGATCTCATGACTGATCCTCCAATATAGTCTCATTTCTCCCCCAACTAAATTGGAGGGACTCTTAACCTCCTGTTGCTCTACATTTCCCCCCAACTGTGGATTGGCAGGCTCTTCTTGGTTTTGAACAGGCCCCATGAGTACAGGTACTTCTATTTCCTCTTCTATTGGAAAACCGGGCAAAAGAACAGGTTCCTGAACTTAACTTGTAAATTGCTCCCAGGTTTGGTTTTTTTGAGCAAGGGCCCATAAAATTATTAATTTAATGAGGCCATGGTGGGTCAGGCAATAGATTGGATGCTTAGTGGTTCGAACAAAACCCACCATATGATGCAAATCATTGAATAAATAAAATGGAATGTTTAGCAAGGCCCTATGATGAAGATGAGATAATAAAGGAAATTCAGAGGGATAGACCATTTGATACCTACCTTCATAGGTAATATATTTCTTGAGAAAAATTGCTACTTGATTCCATGGTCGAGGCAGTGATTGCAATGCTATCCCTCTCCATGATGGTTGAATGTGCTCCCCTTCCCTAAGAAAATCTTGTACTACTGCAATATTGGGGGTTCTTCGTCCAAACCAAGCTTTTCCCACCTGAGGAAGGCCAATGACCTTAGCCACTATTGCTTCAGAGACTTCAATATGTAACCCCCAAACCTCTGTGTGGGTTTCTGTAAGGTTCAAGGCGAATTGTAGAGCTGCCTCATGATGAAACGCATTCAGATGTTGGAAGAATTCAGTCCAGCCCACAGCTTGAAAAATAGCGAAACCTTTAGTATTTCTTCTGATTTTTTGCATGTTTGGAGGTTCATGCCGAGCTGGAATCCTAATGTTGTTTGCCTTCAGAAGTGTGTTGTGGTTCGACAGATTACAAATCCGAACAATGGAGGTGAAATCACAAAGTATGCATGAACAACTGAGAGTGGAGTTGGGTAAATTAGGAAAGTTTTAGAGCATCAGATTATTTAAAATTTATCCCAAATTAAGAAAGGTGGCGGTTATAAAGTAACATCAATGGTCATTAAGTTGCATGAGTGGATGGTTAACGATATGGAGGTGTAATAATGGGCACAGAAAGGAAGGTATGATTAATATTGTCAGATCTAGTTAATATTTAATCAAGTAGATAATCAAAACCATACCTTCGAAAACATGCAATGGATGGTGAAATTTGGAGAATAGTAGAGCGTGTAAAGTGTAGACATTTAAGTGTAATCATTATTGTGGGTATGTTGTAATAAAATTTTCTTCCGGAGAACCAAAACCATCATTCCAAATTGGTCAAAAACGTGATGAATGCTGGAGTACAAATCAAAATCGCTGGCATCAGGAATCGAAGCCAGATATGGAAGAGTCGCTAACCACGGTTGTAAAGAATTCTGCAAATAATGGAGGAGTGACAGCCGCAAATCATAGAGAAATCAAACAATTTAGCAAAGTTACAGCCTTGGATTAGAGAAAAAAAAATCAGCCAATTGTGGTGGAGTCGTAGCTGCTGGAAAAGGTGAAAGTGGAAAAAATTAAAATTGTGTCGCAGCTACCGAAAAAGGTGAAAGTGGACAAAAGTAAAACAGTGTCGTAGCTGTCGGAATCGGAAAAAGGATTTAAGCTGATGGAAGTTGACAGTGTTGCAGCTGCATGGAACGAGATAAAGGCAGAAATCTATGATGTTGCAGCTCCGTGAAATGGGCTAAAGGCAGAAGTTTTACGGTGTTGCAACTGTGAAGAACAGGATAAAGGCAGAAAGTTTTACGGTGTTGTAGCTGCACGAAACGGGATAAAGGAATAAGTTTTATGGTGTTGCAGCTACATGGAACGGGATAAAGGTAGAAATTTTTATGGTGTTGCAATGGCACGAAAGGGGGTAAAATACTGATTTTGAAGGTGTTGTAGCTGTGTGAAACGGGATAAAGGAACATGTTGCGGCTGGAATAGATTTATTCAAGGATTTTTCTTCTGGTGCAGGAAGTTACAAAAGGACAACCCTGGTCAACAAGCCCGATGATGACCACTGCTCGTTAGGTGCTTCCCTGCACATTTTATTCAAAAAAAAAATGGATCAAGTGAAAATGAAAAAGATAACAATAACAGTAAAAAAAGAAATCAGGCTTGATTTATTTACATACAAAAATTCATGTAAGATTTATAGCGATAACTAAGGATTGACAGGGGTAGATAAAATTTACAGCCGTTGTTCTAACTGATAGTCTGGATCAGATGCAATCTTTGAAGTGAATGCGGCCTTTGAAATGGGATTATGGTACAGTTGCAGCATGTGACCATTAGCAGATAATGGTGCACGATTCTCATCAATGGTTACCAGGCGGACCGTACCATTATCAAATGCTCTGTCTACCAGGTATGGGCCCAACCACCTTGTGCATAATTTACCCTTCATGTCCCTTTTTAATCTTGAATCGTATAATAATGCCCAGTCTCCCTCGCAGAAGACTTTCTGTCAAAACCCCAAATTTTCACAAAAATATAAATTTTGAGATAACATAAAATGTTCATAGATGCAGTTAGATAACTGCTAGTAGCTAATAGAAGGAATGAAACAAATGATAAAAGTATTCATTAACTTCAACACATATAGATTAATGCTATTTAATTTTGATATGTGATGAGATTAATTTGCATTCGAATATTTAGCTGTACTAATGGTTTGAATGTCAAGTAGGTGAGGAGTCATTTTCTTGCTGGGGCTTACTTAGCGATTGCTAACGTATCTAGATTTCTGGATATTTACAGGCTGAACAGGTAAATTTTTTATCCAGTAAAATTTTATTAAGGCGTTAACCAAATATAATTCATTTAGCATAGAATATACTTCTAGAGTAAAAGTTGGCTTGCTTAAATTCAAGGGTTCTATGAGGTAAAGTACCTTCTCCTTATCTATGTTATGACTATATCAGTATTTCAATAGCATGTCAATAAGATCAGTGTCTTTACACTATTGATGGACTATTATAACAATGACTATTACTTTGATTAAACTTCTTTATATCATTACTCTATGCTAACTCCAGTCCTAAATAGAGTCCAAGATTTAGCATATCATTATTCTCACTGTAACTAAAGTTTATTGCTATCATTATTATAAACTTACGACACTGTTTATAAGTAAGGAAACATACCTAAGGCCTTTTGAGAAACACATTTACACAGCACTCTTAGCTTTATCTTCTTATAATCTCAGTGGAGGAAGTTATCAGATTATAATGCATTGCATTTACAGTTGACTAAAAGTATATTGTCGTCAAAATGTGACTTCTTTTTGTCCAACCTCTTCATGATTTAAAAATAATGTGATGATATTATGATATCATCATAATTTTTTTAAAGTACTTGTTATACCAAAAGTATACTTAGATGATTTCACTGTTCTTTACAGCTAAGACCCATTAGCCTTGATTGAAATCATTTTGTGATTTATTTGCTTATAAAGACTAGTAGTTACAACTTCTCTGAAGTTTATCCTAGTACTATAGCCTTCTAAAAAAAACAAGAATCTATTCTATAGTGAAGAAAATACTCTTAAATATAACTAATGTTGAATTATGAGTTAAAATCATCACCATTAGAGTTTTTTTATAAGGACTTTCTCTACAACATATATTTTCATTGTAATAATAGAATCAATGATTATTATGAAAAAATATTACTTTTATTTAAGGGTTTATACCCTACTAGGGATCTCTCCTTAGTTGTTATTAACTCATTTGATGATTTCCATAGTTTACAAAATCAAATTACTTGATTCCATGTAAGCTTGGGTTTGATATTAGCAAATGTTCACGATTATAATATCACCACGAGGTTAACGATACTCTAAAATCTAATACTCCAGCATTATTGACTTATGATTATCATTGATATATTACGCTTTGACTTGGTATAAAATAATATCGTTTTGATCATTGTGGAGATTATTAACAATGATTTGGTCTTTCCAGCACAATGCAAACTATAGAACTCGACCCACTGTGAAATTGATAAACTATGGGGCACATGGAACCTTCCTCACTTTGCAATGTATGATTTAAAAGTCTCCATAGCAACCCTAGCTCTTCATTGTTTTGTCAAGGGTTTGGTCTCTGTTACGTTTGGTTTGTTGTGGCCATGAGGGAACGCCTGTGTTCAGCTCTAGCTTCATTGCTTATGGACTAAAACATTTCCATTTAAGTGTGGTGGTTGGAGAGACATAGAACTCAAATTCATTTTTCTTTTTGCTTACAATGCATTGTCGTGAGGTTAAAGTAGCACTGTAAGTGAATTCTTTTTGTTGTTAAAGTCCTTCGTGGTCATTGCTCAGGCTTGTTCTTGCTGCTGTCATCAGTGTGGCTTGTAAGTGAGCCCCCCCGTCGTCTCTGTCACCTGTTAGTTCTAAGGTTTGGCTTCTCGTTAAGTTGATTTGTTGTGCTGGTTATTCCTTCGTGGCTCCAAATTCTTCACTTCCAGGTGAGGTAATTTTTTTTTAAACTTTAAAACAAAATGTTATTTACAGTTTCAGTTCTTCACCTAAGTTTTTAATTATACTTTGGTTTCCATTTTTCAAGGATAGTTCACCTTCACATTTAACAGTAACCACTTCCTAATTGAACCGGCGTTCAACCTACGGGTAAGCCCCGGTTTCAATATGTCTCTCCCTGCTTGTGCAGACCTTAGGGGAAAGTTTGCAGTTGGAAGAAATCACGGCGTGGTGTTTCCCAGTATTGGGTTGTTGTTCTTCAGTTTATTAGTTTTGTTTTTTATTTTAAATCATTGCTTTCAACAGGGTGACTCCGGCTCAATGCCATGACTTGTAATGCTCTCTTCTTGTGTTAAAAGAAAGGATTATACCTTGTTGTAAGTTTTGGCATCAAGTTTGTTGGTTTCGTTATTTAAAACCCCATGTCATGATATGGGTGCCTATCTTAGAGCTGGTTTTTTTGGTACTCTATTTAAGTTTTAAGCCTTCTTGGCCTATCAAGCAATACACAGTTTCTTTTAAAAGCAAAGGATTTTCCTTCGAGCTCAAACTCAGTTTATCTTAATGCTATAAATGTTACTCTGTGTACTTAGGGTTATTACCTTCTTCGAATGTGAAAGAATAATTTTACAGTTTATTATTTGCATTAAAATTATTGTTAATAAATTTAAGACTGTTATTCATTCATGGTATAAGTTGTTTTCCTTATTGGCTCATGATTTTCGAGCTAGGGTTTCCTGAATCAAACCCTTGTTTAAAATAATTCTTTCAATTTATTTAAGTAGGTTCTTTTACTTGTAAAACAAATATTGTTTAAGTTAATATTATTATATGTATATATATTTTTGCTATAAAGACTATAACGAGTCTACAATAGTTCAATTGTTCAATGATAATGTTTCAAATAGTAGAATTATAGCTTAATTGTTTTTCTTTTATTAAAACAAAGAAAATAATAAAGGGTTTCGACCCTGTAGTTACTCTTCCTATATAAAACTGTTAACAATTTCAGAACATTTCTTACATAGATATGTATTTCATTTATGAATTTGTTATTATCATATTCATATTCTTTAATTTACTGAAGTTGATTGGTTGAAAACACTCAGAATTCAGCTTCTGTAACTTAGTTTAGTTTACTCTTTATATTTTAAATACTTTACTAATACACTACTTGCTTATTAGTAAATGTTAGACTCATTTTAGTTAATATTATTAGTAAATAAGCTATATGAATATTAGTTATATCTTTAAGGAACTGCATGCAAACAAAGTATTTTAACTACATTTCTTTTACTGCATAAGTAATTGGTTATCAAATAAACATAAAGAAAATATATATACAACATACCACTGTTTATCCTCTTGCATATTTTAATTTGGAAATAAAAGTATAATATACTTGTGTATAAACATGACATCTTAACTACTAGTGTATTCTCTTAACATAATAATTATTCTACCTCTAATGGAATACTGCTATTCCAATATCAGTACATTTACATAAACAAAGAACATAGATAACTAGGTTATTGGTCTTTTTTATAATAACCTATATATTGCAATAAAATACTTTGCTATTATGAAATGCATATTACATCTATTCATTTCAGTTTCTTATCATTTCCTTCATCTACTTTAAATACTCTGTCTGTGCTGGAGTACGGTCTGGTCCTTCCAGACATGGAAAAACACAGATAAGAATTATTTTCTATCTTTTTCATATTCATTCTTTCAATAAACTAAAATATTACTAAATCTAACAGTTCACAACAAAACATCTAACATTCATTAATCAGTCAGATTCACATTTTACTATCTAACACAGTAACACAATGGAATGTAGAACCTGATTATGATGGACAACAACACCGTTAGGAGGCTGTTCCTCCCTACCAAACTCCTAGAGAGTGCTCAAACAATGCTTCCTTAGGACCCCTGAGCCTCTTCCTGGTCTTCTTGGCTGAGGACTGGTGGAGCATGCAAACAATAGACTAGTCCAATGACTCAGAAAACACTCTGCACTCAACAATAAGATCCTTTAGTTGAAAAGATGCACTATATCACTTAGCAGTTAACCCCTCAAACTCTTTCCACAAATTCCCTTGCCATTGAATTTATTTGAAGTGCATTCACCTGAATTATCACTTCCCTAGAATGAGCAGCCTCAGCTCTCTTCAATGGGCATTTTTGTAAATATTGCCTAGGTCTTTTGGGTTAGTTGTCATTAATTGAGCCACCTCCTCTGATCCAACTTTCTTGGGGGATCATGACCCCAAATGTAGCAAGGTTGCCACTTCCAACAGTTGGAAGTGGTTTGAGGATGCTGCCACATGTCTATTTTCTCTCCACCCAGTCTCCTCCACCAATTTGACCAGTAAACACTCTTTTAACAGCTCTCCTAAGCTATTGTCTCCACCTTTATTTATTTATAATTAAAATGTTCAGAATTACATTAAATATCCTTAACTCTGCCGAGTCATCAATTACAACTTAGCATAAAATTTAACATATTGTCTTTGAATAAAATCAAATAAGATAATATTGTTTTTACAAAATTGAGGCTTGTGACACTTTCTTTTGGATGAGTTGGTCGTGCCAATTGGATCTCTATTCCTGGATTAATACCGTATGATCCACATCAGCTAAATGGTTCTCATCAAGTTCATTCAATTGATTCAGTCTTCTCTTCTGATCTTTGGTTACATCAAAGTTTACCTCCGTAGCTATCTTCAAAGTGTTAATTTAAAATTCAATTCGAAAGACAACACTTTTCCCATATACCAAGCACTTACCAAGTCATAAAGATAAAAAACCATAGTGTTGCACCAAGTAGTAAGATATGCCCACAATGCTTCTGGAAGGCTATCAACCCAATCTCTGCGATGGCTCTTGACCGTCTTGGTAAGGATAGCTTCAATAACTTTGGTAGTGCTTTCCACTTGGCCATTGGCTTGGGGATGATATGGTGAAGATATCCTATGTTGAATATGGTACTTTCGTAGAAGAGCTTCGAATTGATGTGACACAAATTGTGGTACTCCGTCCGTATTCACTTCCTTGGGTACCCCGAAATGGGTGAAGATTTCACCGTACAGGAAATCGATCACATCCTAGTCATTGGATTTCACCAGAGCCACAACTTCTACCCATTTTGTCATGTAGTCGGTACATACCAAGATGTAGGATTTTTGCTTGGAATGAGGGTTGATAGGACCAACAAAATATAAGGCCCACCTATCAAAGGGTTCAACCACCAATTATAGTTGAAGAGGTATTTGATCTAATCTATTGGGCTGGACCATCCTCTGGCAACTATCACAAGACTGGACATATTTTTTTGCATTCCTAAAAATGGTTGGCCAATAGTAACCCATTCTCAGTGCTTTGTGTCCTATCCTCCTGTCTGCAAAATTCCCCCCACAAGGCTCATCATGGTAGGCCTTCAAAATATGGAATATTTCATCTTCTCTTACACACCTTCTGATCTCAAGATCAGGGCCTGTGTAGAAGAGATGACCATTTATCCAAAAATACCTGGAACTTTGTTGAATAATTTTCCTCTTTTCTTTTTTGAACAAATGTGCTGGAAGCTTTCCTACAGCCAAGTAGTTAGTGACATCTACATACCAACGGGAGTGTATTAATCTGTCACAGTAATGTAGGGACTAAAACACAGTCTCATAAGAGATTAATAACAATAAGGCATGAACATGGTGTAATAGTGCTACAAAATAAGTAGCTTCTCTTTATATTCACGTAAAGAATGAGTAATACGATACAATGATCATGCTGCAAGCATGAATGACAAAGAAATTAGAATTCCCAAGGAGGTCATTTGAATTGAATGAGTGATTCTAGCTTAACTGAATGTAAGCGACAGTCAACACTCAAGTTAACCACTGATCAAAACCCTAATTGACTCAACTAAGCCCTAACTGAAGTCGAAGTGCAATAAATGACTGAGTATAACTGAAAGTAGGTCAGACACATGTCACAGTAAGCCAACCATCAACTGGTAGCGTATTAATGACTCCAATGAACCCTGATGAGGTTAACTGAAGTGTAACTGAACATCAAAAGTGGTTGGAGGCGCCCCTATTGACTCCAATTCATTAAATAATCAATAAATAATCAATTTAATGAAGGAAGGTACCTTCACTACTCTATTTAACTAATTGTAACCATCAGTTAGCAATATGGGGCATTAATGACACTCAGATCACCCACGGAGTGCTCCAGTTAGCCTCCCCAAATATAGGAGAAGGATAAGTTATCCTCCTTGACTAAAGGTAGGCGTGCGTGTGATCTAGCTGATGTCATATAGTGCTCCTCTTATGTCAATTAATTCAATGGTTTAAATAGGACAAATTGGCCAAAATGAGTGTGTATGGTGGTAAATGTCTCCAACAATGTGAGCTGAAACTACAAATAAGTGTTCATCTGGAAAAGAGTCCTCAACAGGCAAATTATCATCACTGTTAGTAAAACGGGATAAGAAATTAGCGACAACATTTTCTCTTCCAGGCATGTCTATAATGGTAATATCAAATTCCTGCAATAATAACAACCACCTAGTTACCTTGGCATTGGTAACAGGTTTATTCATTAGATATTTGATGGTTGAGTGGTCAATGTGCATAAATGTAGAATATCCAATGATATAATGTTGGAATTTGTTAATAGAGTAAACAATAGCTAAAAAATCCTTCTCCGTAACAGTATAATTAAGTTCAACATGGGTTAATTTTTTACTAATATAATAAACTGCATAAGGTGCTTGACCATCCTGCTGTCCTAAAACTGCTCCAATGGTAGTATGAGAAGCACCTGAAGAAATGTGAAAAGGCACGGTCCAATTGGGTCCTCTTAGGATGGGAGCTGTGGACAGCTTATCCTTAAGTTTAACAAACGCTATCTAGAATGCCTCATTCCAAACAAATTGCACATCCTTCATTAATAGTGAAAACAAAGGAGAGGCATGTTTGGAGAATTTTTCTATAAATCTTCGGTAATATCCAGCATGTCCCAAGAAACTTCGCACTTCTTTTTGAGTTATAGTAGTAGGTATATTTTTTATTACCTTAATTTTTGAGGGGTCCACCTGGATGCCATTCGCAGAGATAAAATGCCCCAACACCACTCCTTCACTCATCATCATATGGCACTTTTCAGTGCTTAAAGAGAGTTGGGTATGTTCACAACAAGTTAAAACCTTTTTCCAAATTTTCAATGCTTTTTCAAAATCTCTTCCATAAGGAGTAAAATCATCCATAAAAATTTCCATACTATCATTAACTAATTCTGAAAATATTCCAATCACATCTCTTTGAAATGTTGTTGGTGCATTGCATAAGCCAAAGGGGAGAACTCTGTATGCAAATGTTCCGCAGGGACAGCTAAAGGTAGTTTTCTCCTGGTCTTCAGGAGAAATATGGATTTGATTGTACCCACTAAACCCATCCAGGAAGGACAAGAAATTATTCCTCAATAAAGTGTCAAGTACTTGATCAATGAAAGGCAGGGGAAAATGACCTTTCTGTGTTGCCTTGTTCAGCTCTCTATAGTCCACACAAACTCTCCATTTACTATTTCTCTTGGGTACTATTATGAGTGGAGACACCCACTCCCTGTCTAAAATGGGATATATAAATCCTACTTCCAAGATTTTCTGAATTTCTTCCTTCACTATGTCCCAAATATTGGGGTTCATTCATCGTTGAGGTTGGTACACAGGACGGGAGTCACTTTTGATATAAATATGATGGCTGCATAGATTAGAGGGGATACCCCTCATGTCTGTGTACTCCCAAGCAAATTCCCCCTTGTGTTTTTTTAGTAGACTGATCAGGCACTTCTGCTCATCTAGGGAAAGGCTGGGATTAATATTTAGGGTTTTTCTAGACTCTACCTTAATATAAACACTTTTCAAATTTTTCAATACTAGAACTATATGAGTGTCACTAACTAATGACTCTTCTGTGAGATTTTCTTATTCCTCTTCACCTAGAGTAGTATTCAGGATATGATAAATTTTCTTATTGACAGAAGTGGGTTCACTCATGAAATTATTAATGGCGTCATCCTTAGTTTCATCTTTAAAAATTAAGGCCTTTCCTATTGTTAATAATGGCTTAACGCCCTCTTCTTTTTCTGGCGCCATCCATAACGGGGTTTCAGCTTCTAAGCTCGGTCGAGCTGGAGGATAGAGAGTGAGGTTCTTTATGTTAGTGCCATTTGATATGGCCATAGAACCAAATCGATAGCTGATGCAAGCATCAGCTGTAGCTAACCAAGGTCTTCCCAGGATCAATGGGTGTCCTCCTAGCTGCGACTTAGGTTGTAAAACCAAAAAGTCAGTAGGGTATTCCAAAGAATCAACTGAGATAATGAGATCATCCAAAATTCCTTCAGGTTTAATGGTGGATCTATCTGCCAGTTCTAAAATGGTGGGGGTTGGACTGAGATTAGTGAGCCCAAGTTTTCTTATAGTTTCAATATTCATAACATTAATTGCTACTTCTAATTCTACCAGTATGTTGGGTATCTGTGTATGCCCAATATGCATAGTGACAGTGGGATTCCTAGGATCGTCGTATTTGGCCAAGAAGGTTTTTCCCATTATTAATGCATATAATTTCCCTATGACATGAACAGTGGGAGGATCCCTGGGTTTCCTTCCTGGTTTCCTTGTACACAGATCCTGACCAGTTCTAGCATAGATATGTACATCTTGAAGGGTCTGAAGGAGGGGAATTTTAACATAAATATTTTTTAACTCTCTTAAGAGGTTAAATTGAGGTTGTCCCACTACCTTTGGTAGCACTAATATTTCAGGGTACGGTGGTTTCGTAATCAGCTAGGTAGGATGTGTGTCGATAGATATATCATTCTGTGTTTCAGCTGACATATTAGTAGGATGTTCAGCATCTTCAATAATGGGGGTCGCTGCCTTGGATAAATAGTGTGGATTCATCCCTTCTTCATGAACAGAGGATGGAACATCCTCAACGATCAAAGGCTCCAATACCTTTCCTGATCGTAAGCGGATATCATTGAAGGGTACAGGGATAAGGGAGTAAGCAGTCATGTTGACAGTCTCAAATTGATGGAATGTTTTATTATTTGGGTTAGGATTAGGTTCAGCAAACAGCTGAGGGTGTATTGGGATATTGGGGGTAGCATTGTTCTTGACTTGCAACTGTGACTGCTGATAAGGCTGAGGATATTGAGGAGGGTATGGCTATTGAGAAAATGATTGATGTGGAAGCTGTTGAGGAAACTGGTTCCCTGGATGGAAATTCCTCCATCCAAGAGACCAAGAATTTGGTTGGTGTAGTGGGTGAACCCAGGGGTTCTAGTAGTTAAAATTTTGCATTGAAGGCTAAGAGGGGTACCATTGAGGATTAGAATAATATGAAGGGAATTGTGTATTCATGTGCTGCATATTATTCCAATTATTCATGTTATTCAAAAATGGAAACGAGTCTGGAGTCCTACCTTTATTTCGAGGATGTCAGGGCTTCTTTTCTGCAATAAAGTAAGTTGGTTCCACCTTTGGATTTGATGCCTGCAGAACAGCCTTCACTTGAGGTAGTGACGGGCATTCTTTTGTGTCATGGTTTAGCTCACAAAGCTGGCACACATCTATCTTGTCGAGCAGGCACTCCTTCAGAGGGTGGTTCTTTCTACATCTACGGAAGAATACACCTAGAGTGATATCCTCTACTGCTTGTTTCTGCTTTTCCCTTAGGACATCTATTTCCGAGGAGATAGAGCTCATCATTTCTGTTTTGAAATTTTTGAGAAGATTTCCTATGTCTGCATGGGTGGCTCCTCCGTTAGATGACTTTTGAGTTCTGTCAAAGATATCACATTCTAACGTGTCCCGTTTGTCTCGTTTGTTATTCCTGGAAGATCCCCGGGAGTACCTTTTTGGACAGTTCCATGATTTTCTCAAAGAACTCCTTGGAGATATCCCTGTTTCCTAACAAGTTTAACATATCTAGGAAATCATCCTTCAGAGTGGCAGGGAAGAGTTTCAGCTTCTATGTGTTGATGGTGTAGTCATAACTATGATAGAGGATATCAAATTAAAAATAAATTCATCTGGATCCTCTGTTACTTTTCCATAAAAGTGGGGAAACACTGATGGCAATATATTTTTCATGGGGGATATCCCTTATGGTTGTTGAATTGGGAACTGAAGTGTAGCCACTGTCCCTTCAGGCAGAGAATTTCCTTCATGATGATGATTTTCTCCCATTTCCTCTTCTTCTTTCGAATCGTGTTTGTTACTCATATTTTCTTCTATTTTGTCCTCTTCATTCTTCCACTGATCGATGAGATTCTAATGGAACTGTGTCCACTCTTCTTCAGTCACAACCTTCCCATTAATGTGATACATAGAATCTCGATCAGCTGATCCTATAGTACTAACTCTGTCTTCCTATCAAGGGGTATTTGAATGTGTTGCGACTCCTCGTGTGTTCTCCACTGTAGAGCCTGATGCTGCCACTCCAGGGTTGGCAAGGCTTCTTCTGATGGGTGTTTCCTGACAGCGAGCTCTGGTGGAAGAATTGGTTCTATCAACCATATCATCAATGAATGTACTTCTTCCCAATCCTGGACCTTTCCCATGGCCTCGATCACCTACAATGTTAGTGTTCTGTGGGGTTCCAGGATTTTATAAGATGGTCACGCTGTACCCTTCTTGTATTCATGCAACCCAAAACATGCAAACAAAAAAAAACTGAGGAAGACTCAATAAAGACAATTACTGGATGTAGCTACAATAGTGTCTAATACTTATCCTCTCTGGCAACGGCGCCAAAATGTTGGGCACCCTATATGAAAGTTAATTAAAGCTAACATACAGAGTGTTCAATATTTATTGTCAACCCAGGAACGTCTTTTATTTCAAGGATAATATGCATTATATATGCTTTAAACACTAAGTTGTTGTAAGTAAATGGTCCCACTTTTTTGTTCAGCCGCACTCATCCCATAATCCACTTAATATAGTTTACTTTCTCAAGAATACAACCACAAGTACCTTTTACGATTCTTATTCTAGAATTGAAAGATTCAAGAAATAATATTTAGATTACTTTTGCAGAAAATGAAATCCTGATTGTCAAACCATCTAATGATCCACCCAATTATCCTGATTTAGTTATTCTAGAAATCGAAAGGACATGAATTGAATTCAACTATTCCAGAAATTCAAAGTACAAGAATGAAATTCTGCAACTATAAAAGCAAACAAACGAACTCCAAAGATATACAAAAATATTAAATGAAATAACTAGGGATGAATAGGGATATTATAGCTATCACACAGTTGCATAAGGGACAATTACATATACAGTTGACTAACACACATACCACTGCAATCTTAAAAGAAATGCAATTACTGTTAATCGAATAACACACTATAAATCAATAACTGTTGCAGCTTACTATGAATAAAGGAAATTATCAAAAAATCACACAACATAATAGATACCTAATTAGCTTAGCAATCCCTACGGGAAGGAGGACCCATCCTTCACACAGAGATGTTGGAAATCACACACGTTAAAACACCAAGATCCCAAGTAAACTCCTTGTATTAAAAAGGGCAGATGAATCACGCAACCTCAATCACAACTGATACAATAATTTAGTTAAATGTTCAAACTTTGGCTCAGAATAGTTCCCCATATTTATACAATTGCAGTCATAACATCCTCTCCTATTATTGGGAAGCCATGAAGATCTTTGATCTTCAGGATTCCTCAATTACAATAAACTATTAAAGTCATGGCAAGATGAGAGTAGAAGATATAGGGAAGTTGTTATTTCACCCAGAAATAATGATCCTAATTGATTGAGAAGATATCTCGCATATTACAGCTACTTTTGAGCAGCAGTGCACAGTTTCCTACAAATCTGTCGCAATCTGTTGCAGCTACCCTTGTACAGCTCGCATGGAATAATACACTCGGACCACGTTCTTTGGGAAATGATGGAATGGATGGCCATAAAATTTAGCAATGAATGTCCATCCCTCCTTTGGAATTTTCGGCCTGCTACACCTGTATTCTCTATATCTCGAAATATATTTATAAAACCATCATATGTTAGCATAATTTAAGATGTAGAGCCTTGATTACCACAATACTAAGCATTAATAAAATAAGACAATGATTAACCATACCTTTATGACTTGAGGGTTCATTTGATTGAAAAACATCTGTTTAGCATCCAGAATAGGGTAGGATGAGGCAAAAAGAGGTGTATAAGAGTGGTAAAAAAGGGGCTACTTCGGGGCCCAATAATAAGTCACCGATGATTTTATACATAGAATGCATTAAAACATCGCATAAAGAACTAGAGGTCACGTGATCGAATATTGTGGGCACAAATGCCCAAACAAGTCATTACATTAATCATCCTTTACAAACATTATGACCCAGCATCGAATCCTGTGGAGTTCACCGTAATACTATAAAATTTACCATATTGAATCTTGTAGGATTTGCTATTATCCTACCAAACGTTGTAATGTTTCATCTATCAACTATACAAACCATGCTATTGAATTCACATTCACAGATCATAAAACATTTCCACATATCTGTACATAGAGGTTAAAACCCCCAATTATTTACACATTGTAACAATTTCATGGCTCATGGCCGTTTGTTTGCAAAATGTTAAACACTATCATAAACCCCTTAAAACCCTATCAATGTTAAGAAAATAATAACAAAATTTCATTCATAGGGTTTAACCCACAGTCACGGCCTATTACATTTATATACATAGAAAAGAACTAGAACCACAATTTAAATCATAAACGATATTTCATTCATCCATTACAAAGTCACAACTCTAATGGAGGGAATGCCATTTCCATCTATGGCATGGATCCAAAGGCCAAATTAACACTGTTAACAATACATATAATGAATTTAAACAAGAAATTACAAGACCAGATAGAGCCAAGCTAGAGCAAAACTAAGAACCATAACCATAATACACATAGTATGTAAATGTTGTACATAATACCCATTATAAACCAAAATAAGAATTTACACAGTCATGTATCCAAGGCCTTGCACCATTGGAAGTAATGGTGTTGTCGCCATTACCAAAACATAATATGCATTCACAAACAACAGAGCCTATAAGCATTCACCATGACCAACAATACTAACAGAGTACTCGTTGTACAAAAACCAAAATGCTTTAGTCTCGGCCCAAAGGCACTAAACCCAAAATAAAAACCCTAAGTCATAAATGCATCCCCGAATGCTTTACATAATTTTTTACAGACAATCCCTTCGAAAATTGCAACCATTAAACAAGAACTAAGCATTCAACCAATGAGAAGCTTCAATCTCTATCATGACACCCACACAAGAGAGGGAACAAGTCTTAAACTTGTTGCAACATGGGTTATCTGTTTTGGGTATGGTGTTGACCCCAGGGAGACCCACGACCCACGCTATCCAGACCCTACAACCTGCAACAAAAACACGACATGATGAGAAGTATGTCATAAAAACTAAACATAACAACAATTTAATGTTGCTAAACTATATTGGAAGGAATACCTTCCAAAGTATCCAACCACCAAATCTCAATGCCACAGAGAAGACTAGAGGTGAAGCTCACGCAACCCTGTTGCAAATGAACCAAGCCATCATACTAGTCCAAGCCCTAATCTTGAGACCCATGATTTTTTATGCACATTTAATTCGCCACCTTGGCCCCCATTACTACAAATCAAAACCCAAAGTATATAGTTCATGCCATCCCCCAACGTAGAGCCATGTTTAAATACCATGCAACATATAAATCCCAAGATGTGTATCGAATACTTGGGCTTATCTATAGTTTGTGGCATATGTAATATTCCATGAATGGCTAGTGTTATGTTTTCAAGATTTTACACAAACACTTAAATAAACTAAGAACCATGTTATAATATGATAAACCTAAGACATTGTATACCATGTAAATATTAAAGTCGAGGAGTGAATAAATCAAGGTCATAAGACCATAAAAACATAATAGTAACCAATACAATGTAGGCTAGTAAACACCTAGCCTTGGGAAAATATCAACTAACAATCATAACAATAGTCACTAGGATAGGACTATAAGTCTGTCGTTATCCAAACTAAGTTCTAGTGACACATGGGCTGTGTGTCTTATTCTACTTTTTATAGTCAGTTTTTGTCGTCAAGTGCACCTGCACACAACAAGGAGAGAGATGCATTAGTTCCATCGGCATTAAGTAAGCCTTGTAGCGACAAGTTAAAAATAGTTACCTTCCATGTGTGTTTACAAGGGAAACAAGTTTCGCCACTCCACCCCTTTACAATACAAGTCAAGTCAGAATTATTCATAAAACAGTAATCGAACTTTATAAACAATGAGTAAGCAATTGAAATAACACACATACATATAAATGCATAACCATAGAATTCATATATTAAGAAACATCACGACAACATAACACTACACTAATAACCACATCAGGAAAACTAAAAGTAGGAAGTAAGAACAACTTACGACAAAATAACACAACAAAAAAGCATGACACATTTCATATAAGTTTAAATAATTTCCAGTTCACACGGTAAATGACTAGCCTAATAAAAAAAAATTTCAAATTTTGGGGACATTACAAGTGGTATCAAAGCCCAGTTTCAACACTAAGAGACCAAATGGGTGTACCATACATTCGTTGCAAGCAAAATAAAGTATGATTTTAATTTTTTTTAACTAACATAAATTTTCCCTGTTATTAGAAATTTGCAATTGTAAAATTTTAAAAGAATAGTTCATATAATGAACATTGAAGAGGACAGCAGCCGAAAAGGGAAGTTGAATACCCCCACTCAAGAAGCATAAATGGTAGTGGAACTAAATTCTTACATAATTAAAACCATACAAAGTCTCCAAGAATACTTGCAGAGTTTCAGAGATGATAATATGAAAGCATTGCTGCGAAACATGGCGAGAGGAAGCCCCCAGGGAAAACCCACTTATTCCACAAATATGTTCAAGAAATAATTTTATCATTAACGTGCCAGCAGCCCAAGAGAAGAAGGAAAAGAACAACATACCCTTGAACCTCTAGAAGGATATTATCACAGTCTTTCTAGTGATGATTCTCTTTCTCCATGCAGAAAAAAACTGAGAAATGATGAAAATATCCAGGGAGAGTTCCGAAAAATAAAATCCCCAACCTATGAATAGGAGATGAACACAGGGGTGAAAGCTAAGAAATGGATTTTAGGTATGATAAAATATTTCCAAGTTCATAACTACTCTAGTGAAATGAAATCCCATCTAGCCATCTATAATTTAAATGGCAAAGCAACTAGATCGTGGAGATACTTGAAGCATACCAAGAAAGATGAGTTAAGAGAAATACGGTGGAGTAATTTTCGCAAGATCTTTCAAGGGAAATACATGTCGGAAAGGTTCTTCGACAGAAAAGTGAAAGAGTTTCACGAGTTACGTATGGGATCTATGACTATGGATGATTTTATTAACAGGTTTTTGGATTTGTTGCATTATGTACCATACATCAAGGACGAGAAAGTAAAAATACACCAGTGTTTAGGATGTCTTCCTCCCAACTTTGTGGAAATTATTGAATTTGGTATGCCAAAAACATTTGACACAACCTTACACAAATCTAGTTTTTTCTATGAGCATGGACAATTGAGGAAAGAGAACATTAACAGAAGCAGAGACAAGTCTAGAACCTTCTCAGATAACCGCAAACTGAGTTTTAACCCATCACCATACAAAAAAAAAAACAACAATTTTCTAGCCAATAAGAAATTCAACAAAATAGGTACAAATCCATATGCGCTAGCTCCAAATGATAACAAGTCGGCAGCAAATGGTGTAGCGAATGTTGCCCCAATGCAAATTAAATTCTAGAAATTACAAGGGACCCATTGTGCTCGAGACTATAAGAACAATACCAATGGGGTCTTGCACAACTTACAAGAAGAACCAACGGTAGAGGACATAGCTGGAACACCATGTATCTATGCATCTCTAGATGGCCGACATGAAGACCATCACGCTACCATGTTTGAGATATAAGGTAAGATCTTAAACACCTCTATTTCAATATTGATCTGGTGCTTGCCAGAGCTATGTATCACCTAAAATTGTTGATGTGTAAACTAGAAAAAGTTAAACATGATAAACCTTGGTTGGTGCAATTAGCCACAGGTACGAAACATAAAATTTCGGAAATAGTTAAAGATTGTGAGGTAAACCTGAATGGTTCATTAGAGGAAATTTCAACTAAAAATGAGCCTTTTAACTTTTATTCAAATTCCATGTCATCATCTGTTAGCCAATGAAATTGCTTTAAATTTGAAATACCGTATAGGTATTAAAAACTTTTTTAGAAAAACATTTGGGGATAGGTATCATAAAAAAACTACTTATTTTGTTTGTATTTTTGACATATCTCCCTGTGTTTTTACTCAAATTTCAATCGGGAGAGCTCATTGGATGCGGAATTAAATTCCGCATCCAATGAGTACCCACTTGGCATACTTTTGACGGATCCCGCTACCCAAAAAACAAGAAATACCTGAAAAAATGGAATGATGACATCATCATTCCATTTTTTCAGGTATTTCTTGTTTTTGGGGTAGAGGGGTCCATCAAAAGTATTCCACATCATCATTCCATTTTTTCAGGTATTTCTTGTTTTTGGGGTAGAGGGGTCCATCAAAAGTATTCCAAGTGGGTACTCGTTGGATACGGAATTTAATTCCGCATCCAACGAGCTCTCCCGATTGAAATTTGAGTAAAAACACAGGGAGATATGTCAAAAATACAAACAAAAAAGTAGTTTTTTTCTTTTCTTCCTCCAAAATTAATAAATATTATTTTATTATTTTAACTATTATTTTATTATTTCATTTTAGGAGGCCCATTTTGAGTTGAAATTTCCTCTAATGTTCCTACTAAAGTAAACCTGAACATCCTACCCTTAGGTGCATATCATGTACTTATCAGCATGGATTGGTTGGAACAACACCATGTCATGCTCGATTTCTTACACAAGTCAATCTTGTGTACATATATCCTAGGGAATCAAGTGAAGATTCAAGGCTTACCTAAGAAATTTTCCATAAGGCACATATCCACTTTACAAGCAAATAAGTGCATTAGGAAAGGATGCAAACTGTTGGCAGTAAACATCCAAGACATAGAAGCTGAAAAATAACAACACATAGAGGACTTTCAAGTTTATATTTTTTCAGACCTCGGGTATTAAATTTACGAAAAAATTCCATTTTGGAGTCTTCTTAGTCATTTTTGACTCTCAAACATCAAAGGATGACTGATTTTACCTTCTTCGAGCTCGTAAAATGAAAAGTCGAAGGACCCCATTTTTGGGACTCAACCCCTCATTAGAGGAAATTTCAACTCAAAATGGGCCTTTTAACTTTAACTCAAATTCCATGTCATCATGTGTTAGTGTCACGGAGAGAAATTCCTATGGCTTAGGGTACCACAACAGACAGCTTAACTCCAGAAATCAATCCTTTCCTATATGCAAGAGAAACCAAATATCTAACACTAAAGGATCTCGATTCGTACCTTATTCCGGATGGTTCATGTAGATCCGGTTGAGCTTTCCAACTCCAGCTTGAATTGATAAATTGCTTCCTCAACATTCAATAAACAAGACAAACATGCAATATATAATTGTGTTAGACCTACTCTAGCATATAAATTCAATAACATATAAGCATTTGAAATAATCCATGGATCAAATATTCATTCAAATACACATTATTGGATAGGAAATGATATTTCTATTAATATAAAACAGAGATTACAATAGAGATAACCTCTATCGGCACATCTATGAATTAGAGAAACTGAGTCCCCCACTTGGGCCTCCACCACTTCAATCCTCCATCTCTCGATAGCAAGCTCACAAGCAAAAGGAAATCTTGGGAAGGACACAAAAGTGCTCTAAGGGACAAAGGGATGCAGACTCAAGTATAAGCTTTGGAAACAATGGACTATAGTTCTCTTGCTCTCAATTCCTCATGCCTTCAATGTATCCAAAGGGTTCCTTATATAGCTATTCAATGGGGTAATGAAAGGTCAAATCTGAGTGATCTGAAGGCATATGGAAGGACAGGAGACAAGTGAGTCAGATCCACATCAAGGAAAACTCCAAAAGAATTTGTCCTTTTGCACACATCCCGATGTACGCAGTTTTAGGGGCCAAACCCGCGTATATACGCAAGAAAGGGTTTAAAAGTTGTGTATGGAAATTTTTGCATGTTTTTAGGGATGATCTTGGAAACATCGAAGGAACAAAAATGGTCCATGGAGTTTAAGGAGTCTGCAGAGGGACAGGGAAGGCTGTAAAAATGTGATTCACCATGTGTGGTAAAATAAGCTATAAAAGATGCCCCCTAATGTGTTAGGTCAGAGGGGTCATACGATGGCTGGAATACATAATAAGTCCATCCCAGAATTGAAGTGATGAAGAACCCAGTGGAAGAACTAGCCACCCAATCGACACCATACAATGATACAACTCTGCACATAACCGCAAATACATATAGTAGTCCCGGATACATAAGAGTACAATGGCCATGAATAGGCATGATACAATATGACATATGTGGTCATCACCACGTACAATATAAATAGATCAAAATATCCATGATGAAGATATACAAAATATCATGATCTCCATGAAGACTGAAGATATATAATGGATCAAGATCTCCATAATGGCTAGAAATGTTTGACATATACTAGAATCAAGTCACGAGAGCTGAAATCTCATGAACACTGGCACAATCATGGAGGTAGAATATAAGAGATGCCACCAGTTTGGAAGGTATTCTACATAAACTACTACGAGTACATGTCCTACTATGTGAATAGAGGTGTCAAGGTAGAACATAGTAGTCCATCATCTAATTACTGGTCATTGATGTATACCGTTAGCAGACACGAGATCACCCACCGATAATGAAAATGGGAATAAAGGTACTAGAGTGGAAACTAGCAAGTGTGAATAAATGTGTTGAGGTCGAACACTTGAGAGAATCCATCGATCAGGGGACATTGATGTATTCTCAAAAAACTGTCGATGGTGAGAGAACCTGCCACTGATGACTGCAAGTCTCAAGGCACTCAAAAATGACTCTAGATTCCTATCCCAGAATAAATGATCTGAAGTCGATGGGATGAAATCCGCTGGAAGGAGGGCATTAAAGCATCCCCCATCATCCAACACGAGGTAATCAGCAAAGTTGTATAATGTTGAAGGACTCAATCATAAGGTGCACAAACCAGTAACTATACTGGGAATGGCCGACATGCAAAATCAAGATAATGGAGGAATGGCCGACTTAGGTTTCAACTTCCTTCAAACAAGAGCATAAAGGAAAATGGTGACTGAATGTAGGTAGCATAGACTCGATATGAAAAATTGGGACATCTCTATGACACAGGAGGTATCGACAGAGACTCCAGAGGGACTGTAAGCTTAACCAGTTGGTGGAGATAAACTCAAATAAATGAGTATAGATCCTAAAGTCAAACTATTAACCCAACCAACGGATGTGATATACAGTGTTCTGTTTGAAGGAGACACTACTCGACTGCTGCCGAAGATAACATCTTTTATTGTCTGGATTTTTGGTTTTTTAATTTCTTTTGGACTTTTTCAAATATTTGAAAAGCTTGAAAAATAATAAAATTGCTTTAAAGTTACAAAATAGGAGGAGACGAGTGTCAAATGGGCAAACAAACTAGTTCCAAGTAGTGGAAAATAACTATGCTCAATGAAAGGACACATGTGTAGGATAGCGACAATCGGGGGAAAGTCCCCTCCTGGTAAGAATAGGGAATCAAGCTGCAAATGATATATAAAATGGCTCTACGTGGCTAGACATGAGACAAGCTCGGGCTATATGGATGACACTCAAAGTAGGGAATCTGGCATAAGGCTCAATGAGGCAGGGAAAGCTCATGATAATGCAATTACAACTTGACATAAGGGAGTTCGGGGGAAATAGGCTAGCAAAAGATTAAGAGGAGTATGAAGCTCTTGCGAAATGTCATGGAAATACTATACAACGAACTCCCACACCATACAGGACAAATTGTTGGCATGGGTACCAAATTCAAATAAGGACCTAACTAGGGTACCCATGTAAGGTGAAGCTCTTCCATTCTAATCATGCCACTTCTAAAACATTAAGAAGGTTCCGTGACAAGGTAGAATGGGTTTGTACCTACGGTTATAATGAAATGGCCATAAGGTCATGAAAAATGAAAATGGAGGTGAAACCTAACCTATATGCCAGTTTAAACATGATACCTGAAATCAGCACGAACGGGTCAAAACAATGGTCAAAACGACGCTCAAAATGGTCTCCTACATCATATATTAGTAAAAAATGATCCAAAAGGGTCAGAAATGGTCCAAAACTATAGAAAAGGGGGTAAATTTTTTCAAAAATTTCAAAAATTTCTATAAATAGTAAAAAATTCAAAACATTATATAACATTTGAAATTTTTTCCCAATTGAGCTTAGAACTTCAAACGCGAATTCCGGGAGATCCAGCCAGTGGAATCCGACACCGTTTTTTCCAGGTAATTTCCCATGCCTTGCTCTTTCATTTTCATGTAAATTTTTCAACTTTCCATGGTCTAATTTGATTTCTAGGCCACCCTAAAGTATATGGCATGACCCACATGAAAATCATGGATTTTTCCACATATAGGGCTAGATATACGTGGAAAAATGCCTCAAATTCGTGTACATACGTGGTTGTTTAGCAAACAGTCACATATGCGGCCGTGTTCAAGTTTTTTAAGACTTCTAATGACCCAAACATGAATTAAATGTGCAGGATGGTTCTAGAATGGAGGGAACGTGAGCACAAGGATATAGAAGAAGCAGTATGGGGTGATCTAATGGAACAATAGGCTCTTTGTGCATGTGGGCCCTATAATTTTTGGTGTCTTGGTTGCTTAAGGGACAAACCAAGACTGTTGCAGATGCAAGTAGACTACTGGGATCCTGACTCAGAGTCTTTCGAGATCGATGGGATGTCCCTCACCATAGAAGTGGAGGACATATACTTTATTACTGGATTGTCCCGATGGTGGGAAGTGGTGAACCTACATTCTCACAAGCCTAGAGGTGGCCTCACCATAGATGAGTACATAGCAGTGTATTGTTATCTGGACATGGACAAGGTCAGGAGTCATATCCCAACTAACTCCATACAGGTTCTAGGCCTAAAGGCCATACTATTGACACTGGTCAGGATAGCAGGGCTAGACTCACTCCACCAGGCCTCAGGGCCCCTGATGTTCTATGCAGTGGAGTGTTTGAGACCCACAGTTTATGATTGGAGCATTGCACTATTGGGAAACATGAGGCATCAGCTCAGTGAGTGGAAGATGGGCAGAGTACGAAACTTCGATTTCAATAGCATACTAAGCACATTTTTCTTTGAGCGTGTTCTGGGATTGAGCCCTAGAGTTGACATTCCTCTTCACGGGGTTTGAGATCCGGCCCAACGATGTTGGCTAGATGCGATGCACAGACTAGGTAGAGGTACGGTGTCCAACCGCTATCTAGCTGATTTCTTTCCATGGTGGCAGCAACAGTTAGTTTCTATTGATGACTACCCCTATGCGGGAATAGATATTCAGGGAGACCCCGACATGCCTCTACCACCAAGATCGGCATACGGTGACATTGGTAACAAATCCCCACCCTCTTTTTAAGATTTGTGAGTTATTAATTTTTTTTTTATGTTTTTTGATATATGGAATCAAAAAACATGTTTTTGTGTGACAACACATAATGACATCTTGTCATATGTGTGCAGATGTAGGACCACGGCATCCTAAAGGCTTCCCTCACCATAGACGAAGGGCAAGCGGAGATGACATTGTGGATGTGGATGCGGAGCAAATGCTCCAAAGCATTCATACCAACTTCATGAGGTTGACACATAGGGTACCCATGGCTCAGGTTGAGGACCTACCTAAGGCCATGCAGCGTCAGGTGGTGGGTGTGCCACGAGCATGGGTGTGGTTGTTTCGACGGCTAGCTAGAGCCGTGGTGACGTTCCACGATCAGAACCCCCCTCCTCCTCCCCAAGCTTAGATACCTGGGACTGATACATTTTATACTACTGTGTATTTATATTTTGGTGGCTCGGAGGACCCATTTTGTATTATGACACTATGTATTATCACATTTTGGATGTTTAATGAAAAACTTTTATGATGACCGTTTATTTATTTACATGTGTAAAAATGTATGTTTGTGATGAGATTATTGTCTATGAAACAAATTCCAATCTAACACGTAGTTAGCATATGATTCAGCAACTTGATTATAAATTCTTGGAGCATGTATGTATGTTATGTTGTCAAATTGTCATTCTAACAATCTCACACGTAAGAATATCCGTAATAATGTTGGATCTCTAACATGATACAAGCCCTTAAGCTGTGACACTACTAACTCCGAATCAAGAAGTACCTCAAAAGATAGAACACCATGTGAAATTGCATCCCGTAGAAGCTCGATAACGACACTATATTCAGCAACATTGTTTGAAGAGGGCTGTAAACATACGCCTCCTGAAGACAATACTTGACCCATAGGAGTATAAATCACCCAAGCAGCAGAGGCTAAGTGTTGAGTGTGACGGCTTGCACCATTCGTAAATCCTATATAGATGGAAGAATCCATTGACATCTGCCATAAGAAACAGAAGCTAATCAACAAACCCGATCACCATAAGAAAAACTTAACTATGCAAAATGGTGTAAAATAATATACAATAGTCAGCCCTAGCTGAAAATCATGCATAGTACTTTTTAAGGTAGAGCCCATTTCTAGGTTGCGCCAAGGCCGTCCCTTCGTAATCTACTAGCTCATAAGTGCCCTTCTATAACACACATTTAACCATGTAAGGACCATGCCACATGGGGTTGAATTTTCCTACCCCTAAGGGTTATTTAGCTTGGTCCCACAAAAGGACCAAATCTCCTTCACTAAACTTCCTTGGATGGATAGATTTATCATACTGGACCTTAATGCAGCACTTATTCACTTATAGAGCCACTAAAGTATCTTGACGATGCTCATCAAGCTGCTCCAAATGGACCAAACGTTCCTCCAATGGGGAAGTGTCTGGTAAGAGATCTATGGCTAGCTTCAAAGAAGGGATTTCACACTCAATTGGCAATACAGACTCCACTCCATGTACAAGCTGATATGGAGAAAAATTGGTGGTAGTCTTAACCGTGGTCCTATAAGCCCACAAAGAAGGATATAATATGATATGCCAATTGGTCTTGCTTTTTGCGACGGTTCATTGGAGAATAGACTTGAGTGATTTGTTCACTATTTCAACCTGTCCATTCACTTAAGGGTAATAAGAAGAAGAATGCTTCTGCTTATACCCTAACTTCGAGGCCAACTCTTTCATCATCTGATTCTGAAAGTGCCTGCCATGGTTAGTGACAAGATCTTTGAGAATAATGAACCGAGTAATAATCTGGATGAATACGAAGTGTGCGGCTGTCTCATCATCAAATTTAATTGTCGGCATAGCCTCATCCCATTTCGTGAAGTAGTCAATAGCCATGATAATATGATGATGCCCCCCAGCTGAAGCTGGGTTGCAATCCATGAAATCAAGCCCCCACTTAGTGAAGGGACTAGCAGTGATAATAGGATGTAATGGGGTAGGATGTGAGTGTATATTGTGTGCAAACACCTAGCAAGGGTGGCACTTCTTGACCGCATTAACACAATCTTTAAATATCGACGACCGGAAATAACCCGCTCTCAATATTTTTTGGGTTGTAGAAAGCCCAGATAAATGACCACCACACACCCCTCTGTGGCAATAATTCAGCACAAGCTCATCCTCTTTATGAGTTAAACAACAACGTAAAATGGAATCTACCCCATGGTGGTACAATGTGTTATCCACTGTGAGGTAATTCTTGGATACGTGATATAATCGTCCTCATTCATCCCATGAAAAAAGGTGAGTAGGGACCTTCAATGTTTGTAAATATATGATAATATCCCCATACCATGGATCCAAAGTTGAGATCAGGAAAATGTGTTCATCGAAAAACGTATCTTCACAAGCCTCCTCCTCCTCGCTCGGGAAATCAGATATAAGCTCCGCAAAAATCAACGATTTCTTCGATTTTACTGAAACAAACTTGAGATCGAATTCTTGCAAGATGACACTCGACTTATTATACTTCCCCCCTATCATCCTTCTAGTGAGGACGAACTAAAATGGATTGACATGGGCTACCACCAAGGTCTGGTGAAGGAGAATATAGTGTCTCAATCTTTGAACCGCGTGAACAGTAGCTAAGGAAAGCCTCTCCACATGGGAATAATGGATTTCTGCATCTATAAGGTTCCGACTCAGATAATATATGACATGCTCTTGGAGCTCCTCATCCTCTTGAACCAAAACCATACCAATCGTTTCCATAGACGCGGCCATATAAAGGAGAAAATCATGGCTATAGTCGGGTGGACTAATCACCGGGGCCGATGCTAAGGCTCGCTTAAGCGCATCAAAGGACTCCTAGGCTTGTTCATCCCAGCAATAGGTAGTGTCCTTCTTCAAAAGATGCATAAAGCCTCTAGTCAAATTGGCAAAGTTCATGATGAATCTCCATAAGAAGTTTTCCATGCCTTGCAAACATTGAAGATATCTAATGTTTCTCGGGGGATACAATTGAAGTATTGCCTCAACCTTCAAAGGGTCGACTCTTATACCCTCTTTGGAGACAATGAACCCTAATAAGTGACTAGAATTCACATAAAAGATGCACTTGTGAGGATTTAACCCGACCAAATAATGGTGGCACCTTTCGAACACTAATCTCAAATGGTAGGAATGACGCATCCTCTAACGAGAACGAGCAGCAAGATCATCCAAAAAGACTTAAATAATTGATTTCAGATCATGGAAGATCAAGTTCATAGCCTGATAAAAAATGGCTCTGGTGTTTTTAAGGCCGAATGGCATCTTTCGATATGCAAAGGTACCCCAAGGACAAATAAAGGAAGTCTTATGTTGGTCCTTAGATTTGATCTGTATCTGATTGTATCCAAAAAATCCATCCATAAAGGAAAAGACCTTGCTTCCCGCACACTCATCCAAAATTTGATTAATAAATGGTGTGGGAAAATTATCCTTAGGATAGGCATGATTCAAGTCATGAAAATCGGTGCATATATGGATCATTCCCTGCTTCTTATCAACCGGAATGGGGTTTGAAACCCACTCCGTCAAGGGAATAGGATAGATAAAACTGGCATTCAATAGATTTTTTATCTCAACCTTAATCGCGGATGATTTCCTAGGATTCACCGCATGCAAGCATTGTCGAACAAGTTTAGCATTGGGATAAGTTTTAACTTCATGCTCAACAATGCGAGGGTCGATACCTAGCATTTCCTCGTATGACCAAGCAAATACATCATGAAATTCTTTGAACAACTTGATATACTCTTGAATCTCAGCATCGGAACATTCTGCCCCAATATAGACATTCTCAATCTTGCCAGGATCCTGAGAGATATTGATAGGAATGGTAGGAGATATATTTGCCATGTTTCCATCAGCCATCAGACCAGGAGAGCTTAATGGAACCATGGGACTACCAATTCTCTCACTAAGAACCTCCCTAAAGTCTTCACACTCCAATGGTCAAGCTTGGGAAGGAAGTAAGATCTATGATGCAATGCTTCCCAAGGTGGCTCAACCCCAGACATAGCCTCAATAATAGCTTCATTTGAAAGGAAAAACACTATCAAGGCAGTTGTGTGCGTGAGAAGACTAAACTTCCCATGCAGGAAGTACATATGAGTCCTCCTCCTCTGTCCATGAAGGGGAAGGACTAGGCTCTTCAACACATCCAATATTAGCTTGATATGCTATCATAGTTGCAAGCAACGACATGTCCATTTCGATGGGCTCACTCGAAGGACTCGGTGTAGGAAGAATCCAAGGATCTTCCATATGAGTGGTGTAAAAAGACACTGAACGCAATGATGATGAATCCTCACTGAAAGTAGACCCGATCATAAGAACAGGTGCAAGACAACTAAATGATCCCATAAGGGATGGGTACATGCCAACACCCACACCCCCAGTTGCCGACTGAGAGTGCGCGACAATCAGGACAGAAGTTCTCGAAGATGCGGTAACACACGGATTCTTGAATGACATTTGATCAATCATAACTATCTTCCCATTAAATGGAAAGCATACAACTCGAAATACAGAAGATTCTATGGCTTGCATACTATACATCCAATTCCTACCCAGTAACAAATTGTATTCAAGGGGCGCATCAACCACCTCGACCTCGATCGTGACGGTCTTCCCTTCCAAACGGACCTTAAAAGAAGGAAGAATGTCATGCGAGCGAAACGATCTACCATCAAATGTAGTCAACATGGTAGCAGATTTAGACAACTTGGGGCAACCCAAACCCTTTCAACACACCAAATACATCATGGAAGTAGCAGCACCTTCATCAATCATAGTGCATTTGACGGTCTTGTTAAGACATTTTACATGAATCAAGAGAGACACATAGTAAGGCAAGTGAGGCTGTAGTCCTGCGGTTTCAAATTTGATGATGGAGGAAGAATTATCATCGTTAACACCATGGGGCAGGTTCCTTTCCATGGTTTGGTTGTGACGAACCATAGTCCTTGGCACGAGTCACAACCTTAGCAGCATGCACCATGTTGATGCAACCATGACCACTACAAGCTTCCAGCGGATCTTGATCCCCACCGGAATGATCATGGGTCCTTGAGTTCATATTTTGATTATGAGGTAAAGGGTTAGTCAGCACAACTAGGATCTGCGCTATGAACCTCGAGGATTCTTCAATCCAAGGGCACAAGTGAGTGAGGCGGTCCTCCTTACACAACTTGCAAGGAAATTTAACCTTACATTTAGGCTGCTTGTCCCCCCATCATTTTGGGAGTTCTTGTCTTTAGAATTGGAATTTCCATTCTTATTCCTAGACTTACGATTGTTTTTACCCTTCTTCTTATTCCTTCTGGGTTGCTGGTTACCCTTTTGGTCCAACGATTGTACCGAAATCACACTTGTCGTTTGGGTGGGTTCAGATGAAGCTGTGGCTTGTCTCAAAGCAAATTGGTTGATAGATAATTGATTGACCTATTTCACAACCGAATCCACAGGTTTGGCACTCATACAATCAACAATGCCATCGACATGTGGTCTAGGTTTGACCTTAGGGTTGAAACTAGAGTGCAGAGCATTAGGAATGATCTCATATAACAAACCGAATTGAGCATAAATCAAGTCCAATTCCTATGCCCTAAAAATGGCTTGTTCCTCATTCTAAACTATGGATTTGGAAAAATCATTCTCTATATAAGGTAGTAATGACTTAAGGAACCACTCGAGGAGAAAATATGGTGGTATGAAGGCTTTACTAAATCTCTTCCATCTACGCCACTCTTGGATATGGTCTGAGATATGCATGGCTTTGTCTTGTCGAAATGTCAACAAGAGTTCCATACCAACATCGTAACACACTCATAGTTGGAAGTGGTTGAAAAAATTCATAGCTAGGTCATCGAACAAAGCAAATGCCCCCCTAGGTAGCTCTATATACAATTTCGCGGCAGGCCCGGTGAGGGTGCATTGAAATAGTCTTAAACAGATCAAATATTTGTGTAAGGAGTTAGAAGAGCACCATAAGTGAAATGTAGTAACATGTTCACTCAGATATTCTCCTGGTTTTCCCTTGAACTTGGGAATGTCTGAGGGAAGCTTCATAGGGACAGCCGACCAAGATGGGTCATAAGATACCGGATCGTTCGTTAGTCTCGACAAGTCATGTCAATTTAACGTTGTGAGGAAAGGGATCCTAGGTTGAGCAGGTCTATGAGGCGCTCCCTGATAATTTTGGTTTACATAGGACTGATTACCGTAACCACCATGGACACGGCCATAGTATCCTCCTCCCGTTTGACCCATGTAGGGTGGTATGGAAGCGCCATAATGTGGTGTACCTTGACTATGTCAAAGTACAAAGCCATAAATCGGAGAGTAAGTGGGTTGTTGATACCCATACCCATAAGGTGAATAACTCTGTGCATACAACGGGCCATAATATGGTCCATAAGAAGTCCCATGAGACATCCCATGAGAAACTCCATAGGTAGGAATAGACATTCCAGAAGTAAGAATATGACCTCTAGAAGTAGGAATACGACCTCTTGATACAATAGGAGGTACTTGACTCTAAAACACAACTACACGAGTAGCAGCAGTACACACATGGCTCATAGCAACAAGGACCATGCGAATGATGGGGAGGAATAGCATTCTAAGAAATAGGAATAGAGGATGGAGGGACATGTGAAATCACTGAAGTGGTATTCCCTACAATCACTCATCTTGGCTCTGGTATCTGAATAGGAATACTAGTGCTAGGTCTAGGATGAACATGAGATGTAGCCTCCACTGCTGGGATGGAGGGTGCAATGTGGCTTGTGCTCCCAAATTTCTCCACATGGAAAGTAATGGGAATGCCCACACGCATCATGCTAGGATCAAATTCTGACTCGGCATGGAATGCCGGATCATGTGCAGGGATGCTAGACATGCCATAACTAACATAACTAGTGCTCCTACGTTCATGATGAGTCTCGTCGCCCGACATCCAATATCGACGACCTGTGGATGATGGATCATACCCAGAGTGTGTAGGTATATCAAGTGAAGGGTCATATGTAGGAGTAGGATCTTCTTCCCCAACCTCCTAAGGTGGAGAAGACAACTCAGGAATTTCATCTTCATGATCTCTCATTGTGTGTGAATCAATGTGAGAAGTAGTCTTCCTAGACTGTCTATTTCTCTCTCCCAAAAGAGGAGGAGATGTAGAAGGAAAAATTCCTGCTAAATGAAGAGAATGGCGAGGTGCCACAACTGAATCCACAATGACTCAAAAAATGAAAAAGACTCTAATTACGCAAACCCTAAGCAAGCTAGTGTGCACAGAGCATACACCAATATAATCTAAATCCAATCACAAGCAAACAAGGGTAGGATATGTGAGCTCCCGAATGAAGCAGGTATGTCTTTCCTAGGAGAGGCTTGAGACTCCCATACACAACAAGCAGAGGTTTGTAACCAATTATTGTGGCCCTCAACTTCAATGCATAAAGCGACTATGCTATCCAACCCCAACCTGGCTAGGACATCTGCAGAATAACCCCTGCAAAGTACCCCCTCGATAACTTAGGTAAGGCAAGTAAGGTCACCTCAATATAATCAATGCTCAGGCGGACAGTTGCAGGTGGGATTGACTGTATGGGCAGGGTAGCAAAGCCTGAAACTCTTGAAAGAGCCCCCAGATATGAATACAATCTTGGAAATATCTCCGGTGCTAGTCAGTTATGACTAGGGGTCATCCCAATCAATAACCGCTCACACTGCCTCGTGCTTAACTCGCTTGTAACAGGAGGATCCTTAGAAACACTAATTATACCTAGGAATTTCACACTTTCACCTCAACAGACACATATATGTTGTTGTTTAGTGGTCTTGGAGAATTTACTCACAATGAACTATTCCAAGACCCTAAAACCTAATATTGTTGGTGTACCCTATCAAAGAAAATAGTGTAATCCATTTTAATTAAGCGTTGATTTTATTTGGCTTTATTACTCAAAAAAGGTAGATGACCGTGCAACCGATGGTGTTATGACACAACATGAAGTAAAATGCACACCTAACAATCGATGCAAATGCATTGAGTTGAATGAAAAATAGGGCATGCTACTACGTGAAATGCAAAATTTTCTTCAAATGACAAATGAAATCATTCTTATATGACAACCTGACTAATACTTCTCTAAGAAAACCTAGTGCAAGTACCATGCAAAGTGTAAAGTGCAATGCATGATGGTGCAAAGAAGCAAATATTTTTGTATTTTTTGAATAAAAATGAGATAGCAAAGCAAAAGAATGATTCTACCACCCCCAGACTCTACAAGCACAATCAAACAGCACTCACGCAAAGTACTAAGGTAAAAGAAATCTAATGCACTAATCCAAAAACAAAAAATAGAAAATGCAATAACAAGAACATTCTTAAAAAAAATACCCTAAAAAGGGTGTCTCTGGTCAGAAACAGAGGTGTATATAAACTCTAGAAGTATCAAAGGAGACTCAACAATCATCAAAATTCACCTAGCACCAATCAATCTTCCTCTAAAAGGTAGAACTCAGGGTATATGTGACTATTCGTAGTGAACATGTATATGTACATGGATATAGAGGTCAAAGGCGTGTGTATATGCGACTGTGAGTTAAAAACTCACGTCCAGGAAGAAAAATGTATAAAAAGAAAGGAAAACAGATAAATTGAGACAAAACTCATACCAATCAAACACTACCAGGAAAACATGCCCCCAGACCCGACTCAGAAACAGAGAAATAAGAGCAATTCAAGAACATTGACTGCCGATAAAAACCCCCAAAGGAAAACTACTAGGAACTCCCCAGCGGAGTTACCAATTCTATTACGGAGAGAAATTCCTATGGCTTGGGGTACCACAATAGATAGCTTAACTCCAGAAATCAATCCTTTCCTATATGCAAGAGAAACCAAATATCTAACACTAAAGGATCTCGATTCGTACCTTATTCCGGATGGTTGATGTAGATCCCCGTTGAGCTTTCCAACTCTAGCTTGAATTGATAAATTCCTTTCTCAAGATTCAATAAACAAGACAAGCATGCTATATATAATTGTGTTAGACCTACTCTAGCATATATAATCAATAACATATAAGCATTTGAAATCAGCCATGGATCAAATATTCATTCAAATACACATTATTGGATAGGAAAGGATATTTCTATTAATATAAAACAAATATTACAATAGAGACAACCTATGTTGGCACATCTGCAAATCAGAGAAACTAAGTCCCCCACTCGGGCCTCCACCACTTCAATCATCCATCTCTCGATAGCAAGCTCACAAGCAAAAGGAAATCTTGGGAAGAACATAAAAGTGCTCCAAGGGACAAAGGGATGCAGACTCAAGTATAAGCTCCGACAACAATGGAATGTAGTTCTCTTTCTTTCAATTCCGCATGCCTTCAATGTATCCAAAGGGTTCCTTATATAGCTCTTCAATGGGGTAATGAAAGGTCGAATCCGAGTGATCTCAAGGCATATGGAAGGCCAGGAGACAAGTGAGTTGGATCCACATCAAGGAAAACTCCAAATTAATTTGGCCTTTTGCACACATCCCGATGTACACATTTTTAGGGGTCAAACTTGCGTATATATGTGAGAAAGGGTTTAAAAGTCGCATATGGAAAAATTTTCATGTTTTTAGGGATGATCCTGGAAACATCAAATGAACAAAAATGGTCCATGGGGTCTAAGGAGTCTGTAGAGGGATAGGGAATGCCATATAAATGTGATTCACCATGTGTAGTAAAATCAGCTATAACAGTTAGCCAATGAAATTGCTTTAAATTTGAAATACCGTATAGGTCTTAAACACTTTTTTAATATAAAATTGGGGATAGCTATCATAAAAAAAACTACCTTTTTTGTTTGTATTTTTGACATATCTCCTTGTGTTTTTACTCAAATTTTGATTGGGAGATCTCGTTGGATGTGGAATTAAATTCTGAATCCAACGAGTACCCACTCGTCATACTTTTGATGGACCCCGCTAACCCAAAAACAAGAAATACCTGAAAAAACGTGATGATGACATCATCGTCACATTTTTTTAGGTATTTCATTTTTTGGGGGTAGAGGGGTCCATTAAAAGTATGTTGAGTGGGTACTTGTTGGATGCAAAATTTAATTCCACATCCAACAAGATCTCCTGATTAAAATTTGAGTAAAAACACGAGAAGATATGTCGAAAATACAAACAAAAAAATAGTTTTTTTCTTTTCTTCCTCCAAAATTAATAAATATTATTTTATTATTTTAACTATTGTTTTATTAATTGTTTTTAGGAGGCCTATTTTGAGTTGAAATTTCCTCTAATGCCTTTCTCAGGTTCATAAAACAAATGAGGATGGACTCATCATTTGATGAGATATATCGAGCGTTTGTTACCCTTTTCAAGCTCGTTAAAAAGAAAGAGGCATATCGTGATGGGGAAATTAAGGGAATGGGGAATATCCTTCATTTATATTAATGGCAGATCCTAGTCACCTTTGAACGTGGTACATATCTGCATTTTCATACAAATAGTTGGGTATTGAGCTTGTCATAGATTTGATCCACTTTCATAAGTCATTTAACTCCTTTGAGTCAATTCAAAGAATGCATTGTCCTGCCTTTGCATTATGTCTGGTCTCTTCCTCGATTGAACCAATTCTACCAAGTCACTTGTCATGTCATTCAATGTTCAAAGGGAGTCTTTACCAAAATCTACCTCAGCAGTTAATTTTCCTTCCTTCAAGTCTGTTGTATCTAAATTAGTCCTATTGTTTTTCCATTATCATGATCACTTTGAAACCACTTGTGTTCCAAGTTTCATGTCGATGATGGTGAAAAATTATGGCCCTCCTTTGATGAGTATATTCTCATCGACACCAACACATCCTTCAGGAATTAGTCTTAGAAACTAGTCAAGTACCTTGAATCCTTCATGCCTCATTGGAATTTTTCCTTGCTTTTGACAATAGACTTTCATCATTGGCCTCTGGTTGGAAGATTCTGTTGACTCTTCAACTTTATCTCATCTATTCACATTTGGAGATTGTACTAGAGTATTTTGGGAATCATTGAAATTAATGACGACTTCCCACGCACTTATTAATGGTGTACATCAATGACATGTAATGAAGTGGTTTCCACCATGTTCGATATCAAGACATCTATTCACACAAATAGAATCATATGATTTGGAATTGGAATGAAGACCCTGAATGGTTAGGTATTAATTTGAATGTGTGCCTATCTTTAGGTTGCGATGGAGTATTTCTTGAGTCATTCCATGGATCTACATTGTATGTTTGGTGGCTACGATTAGGTTTGAGTCAGGATGACATGAATCTAGAGTCTATATTCTGTAGCTATGTCTTGATTTCATTTTTGTTGTTTATGGATCTATAGTGTATTGTTGGTAGCCATGACTTAGTCATTATTCATGGATCTGCAGTGTATTGGTCCACTGCCATGATTCGAGTTAGATTGCTTGTAATTGGTCTTATGTCAAGTCTTCACTTACCACTCTTTTTCTTCTGACCCCATATCATATCTAGAAAAGTATTTCACCTATCATATCCTTATAGTTTCATACTTTGGGGGGGATTCTATCACACCAAAAATTTGTCTCTATTCTTAATCCTTCGAAGTGATTTGGCAAAACCATTTTTTGAGGAACCTTTTTTCTCAACTCTAGAGGGTCTGATGCACCATGCCTCTTGACATAGGGTGCTCGACTGACCTGGTGCCTATTTATTGTTGACAAAGTGAATCGTTAACACTTGTTTGTTGAGGACAAACAATGTCGGCGCATCCTTCTCATGTACAAGGAATGTCAGCACTGCCAAAAAGAAAAAATGAGAAAACTTTGAGAACATTCTAGATGAAATTCATTGTGCATGCTTATCCCAGCTACTTGGAATAGGTGGCATTCATACCTCTAGCCTCTAGGGATCATTCCTCGCCTTCCTCCAAAAATATTTCAACCCCTTTGGGTCCTCTTTGGCCTTTATATTCAAGCTTCCCTGGATGTAAATGGGAGGTAAGAGAACCAAGAGATCAACTTTATGCTACTGAATCATTCCTAGTATAGAAGGAAAAGAGTATGGCTGTGAGTGAGATTTGTAGGGTTTGTAGAGTGTGTGGGAAAGTGAGTCAAAGGCATTTTGGGAGCTAAGCTTCAACATCAAGGCTTTGGTTGTATTTTTATTCTCTTATATTGTTAATACAAATGTGTTCCCCTTTTCCATAAATGATTTGTGTTAATATTGATCATTCATTACTTTTTTCCTTGATCACTAGTATAGATTATTTAATTATCTTGTTTCTTTCACTATTGTATCTTGTTCCATACATTCTTTTACAGTTACAACTAATTGCAGGAGAGTTATAAGCCAAGGATCACCTTTTCATTGAGGTAAGAAAGATTGGCATTCAAGTAGCTTAATAATCTAGGGAGAAGATGCATCACTGTGCCTTTTTGTTCTATATCTTCCCCATGTAGACTATGGAAACAATATTTATCTGCATTGATTGATAATTTTTGGTAATAATCTTCCCCCCAAATATCTCTCACAACAACACACTTTGAAGGGAGACAAATGGCAAGTCCAGAGAGAATTGAAGATTGATACTAGTAGGAACATATCTCAAAAAGACACCTAATCCTATCTTAAGAGGGGATTTTGTCCCTACTGCAAAAATTTGTAGGTCGACACATTTCATTGTGGAGCACAATCCGTCTATAGGAATCGGCACAACTGTAAATTACATCGAAGTGCGTCAATGACGCATTGTATGTGAACAAATATGCATCTGTGCATAGAGTGATTCTCTTTATCTAAAGACAGAGCACGTTGATGTCAATAGAGACGATGTTTTGAGCAAACAAAAACAAACCCAACCTCAAAGGATTTTAAACATGGCCTTTAGGCTCCAAAGCAGATATGGATGATCCAGAGACTCAAAAACATAGAAAAGGTGCCAACAAAACAATACAAGGCATGACAAGATCTAAGGAATGCAAATGCAAAGGGAGATCTAAATTCTCCCCAGTAGACTCGCCAATTTTGTTTTATGGATTAGTCACTAACACGAATGTAAGTGGACCTCCCTAGTTTCTACTACAAATATTTAGAACAAAGAACCACATATGTATATCCTTTCACCTAGATCAATCAAATAACTACAAATAGGTAAGGTAAGGAAGGATTACCATTTATTTTGATGTTTGTCCCTTTCTTTCACACATGAATATGAACTAACTTTATATGAACTAGCACCTACAATGAGTTAAATGCGAACTAGATGCAAGTTGATAGAACTATTGATAATAATATTGATCTAATAAAATAGCCAAGAAGACTTGATATAACAATATTAACATAATCAAATTATGAGAAAGAAACATATCATTTGTATTAAGAGCAATACAAAGGAAATAGTACAACCTTTGAGGCCTTGGCATCGTATCCTCTTCCAGATGATCTCCGTCCACCAACAAGTTACACTGACAAATGGATGAACAACATCATTCTAATGGAAGGCTAAGACAAATATTCCAACATATACCTACTATAGCCTTTCTCCCTCTAAGTCGTAGCCCATAGAATCAATTTATAGGACAATAAGGATAATAGGAGTTGAGAATATTATGGGAAATGGATGGGATGTGATCCAACAAAAGTGGAAGGTGATCTAGATCTAGGGTTATAGGGATGATGAATTAATATGAGATCATGATCTAAAACATTATCGAAGACTCACTTTTCTACATGTACACATGTCGTTGCATTTTTTTTGGAGCAACCGACGTCTATATGGGTGTAAAACATGATTCTTGAGATTGAAAGACCTTGCTGAGTAAGCAAACTGCGACGATGCCACAAGGTAAATTAACTCTAGCACAGAGGAAACACAGATTCATTCATCTTTGGATTTGACTTTGGGGACTAAGAAAATGAGGTACCATACAATTGATCAAGGTAACTAGAATTCAGTGTACCGAGAAAGAACAACCCAACACCAACTCCCACCTCTTTACAGTCGTAATAGTAATAAAATGTTTCTCAAAAATTTAATTAATATATTTTTATTAAGATTTTACGACAATAAAAAATGTAATGATATTTATTATTAGGATATATATAACGTTATATTTATGCATAAACTAGTAATGAACAACAATTACAATTTATTTTTAATATATTTGCTAATAATATAAAACATAAAAATACTCACATAAGAGTCCTTTTGTGTATGCTTTTGAACTTTCCCTTTCTTCTTTTGTTTGTTTTCTTAATTGTATTTTGTTTCTTCTTAATGGTTGAAATGAATCTGCTATATTCTTCATTTATTAGGTCTCTGTTTGAATTCTTATGCCTATATACAAGAAAATAAATTTTGGTTTTTGATGGGAAAAAATCTGTAAGGTATTTGGATATATATCGAATGTGGGCTCTTTAGTCACATCAATGAGAGGTATTATGAAATGCACCATTCTCTTTTTTTCCACTAGTTGTTGGATTGACGACGATGTCTTCAACATAAAGCAATGGAGAAATTCCTTTCCTTTTGTCTCATCTTGCCCATGGATATACAACCAACTGTTTGGATTACGTTTTGTTCCTTTGCTTTCTCTTTTTTCAAGAAAAACTCATTGTAAAGGAAGGCAGAGATATGTGGCATGTTTTATTATATACCTATTTAAATCTCTATCCTTAATAATGAATCCACCTTGTCAGCAAGTTCTATCCCTGAATGATTTAAAAATGGTTAGACACGCTAACAAAAACAGGTTTATGTGAAGAAACATATAAAATGTTCAAAACCCTAACCCTAGGTTTATGTGAAGAAACATATAAAACGTTCAAAAACCTAAACCCTAGGTTTATCTGAAAATATCATTTTCTCCAGATACCGTTTGAATGGAGACTTCGTCTTTCTCTTGAGTAATGAGAGGCCAAATTCTTTTCTGAGTTGTATACTAGTTTTATCTCTATATCTTATCTACGCATAGTTTAAGTTTTAACTAAAAGCCAAGGTTTGAATCAAGATCACAAATTCTAACATAAACCCTTGAACTAATTAAATATTAGTCTAATAGCTATTAATGTTAGATTTCTATCTAAGAATTTAAATGTTAAGTTTCATTTTAAACAATAACACAATGTGAATCATATAAACATCTCAAAAGTAAAATTTTGAGATATTTAATCGAGAGCATAAATATTACATGTATAGCTTGTAAACATAATCAATATACTAGGAGATGTAGGAAACCTCATACCTACGCTTGTTTTAATGGCTATGAACCCTTCACACTTAAACACATGGAATTAGTAAAAGCTAGCTATCTCTGACCTTATATCTAATAACCAGATAACCTTGGAACTACCACGTTCCTCCCAACCATTCCCCCAAATATGGATCCAACATGCAAGTAATATAGAGCTCCTAAAGGTGAGGCTTCTCTTATTTAGAATAGGAGGCTCTTGATAAGATTGCTTTGCTTTTGGAATTGCTTTGTAATGTACCCAAAAATTTAAATAAAAATAAAAATTGTAGGTTAGTAAAAACTACCCAAAGGGGATCATTAATACTCATGCGGAATTACATGCACCACTTATACTTTCGATCTCTTAAGAAACTTCCCATACTGTCTTTTTAATCCCTTATCCATTCAATGAATATTAGTTTGTTTATTTCTCATATCTTGATTCTATTATTTAAACTATTTCTACATCTTAGTTATTACTGTCGATAAATTCATGAATTGTATAGATCATTGTTTTACTCTTGTACATGCGTACTTTGTTTATTTAAAAAAAAAGTAACTTAACTTTATTGATGGGAACAAAGTGGTGGAGTGGAGGGCCTTGTTCTTCCATGATGATATGAGAGGTAAGGTATTACTTGGCTACACAGGCTTAAATAGTTAAATCGAACTAAGGCACCTCTTTCATTTACTTACGCAGTTCATTACTTCATGACGGGATTTGGTGTAAAGTGTGTTGACCATCTTGATCCTAGAGGACCTGCTGCTAGTTGTTATGCTGCTTATTGACTTGGTTTTATAACTTGGTAAGTGTCGTTATCATCAATTTAACTATTACGGCTAAATTTCCTGTGCAGTAATTATTCTTCGTTATGTTTTAAATTCGTTATTCTGAGTGTCATTAATACATTTTATGGTCTATGTATATTTCTACTATATTTATTAACATCTCTTACATTCTTTTATTAAAATGTCATTATATTGGTTTAAGAGAAGACCTTTGGATATTTATAGTCAGAGAGGTTATCATGGCATAGTTTGTATGCCATGATTCTTTAACATGAATACCTGGTTATTAAGGGATTAAAATCCTAAGCTCTAAACCTATGGTCTAAACACTTTCTAAATACCTTAGGTGTGGGTGGTTTGAATTTGGACTAGCGCATGCTTTGGACTATGTGTTACTGTAATCCTATCCTAATGCAAACTTGGTAATATGTCTAACGTATGAATATAGTTTGGGCGGTGATATATCATATGGTATAAACCATACCATAGAAGGGTTTAAGATTTAATGTGGAAGGTGGATTATACGTTGTAATGTAGCGAACCATAAACTATGGAGCGTGGGTTTTTATCTGTCTTTAATTGTTTCCAACCGGTGCATTCAATGCGTTTGGTGAAATGTGACAGCCTTCCCTTAGGATTGGCTCACGATGGTTGTGTGTGTTGTCATTTGGGGTTTATGCATTTTGGCTTTGCGAAGAGTGAAAGCCATGGAGGTTCCCTCCAGTCTATGAGGTATGCTTGCGTTTGAGTTTATACGCCAACACATTGGTTTGGTTTAAAGTTTGCTCAGTCATACTTCTCATTTCTCGTGGCTTGTGTTATTGGAGGTGTTGAACGGGAAAGAGGGGCGGCATGTCTTCAACTCTGTGGATCCAAGCATTGCATTCTTGCCCATGGTAAGCATATGAGCAAGGTTTTACTTGCTATCTATCAGCCCTCTTGAGCAGAATGCATATAGATTTGTTGCTTGGTTTTCGGGTTTTATGCTGTGGGTTTTGTTGTAGGGTTTTAGACTTTGCCTTCGGGTATATGATTATAGACTTGGGTTTTGAACAATGTTGAAACGAATTCGGTCGTGGGTGAAGTCGCACCTCCTCTGGTTCTGTGTATAATTTTGGGTTTTTAATTTTTCTTGGTCTCTTAGCATCGTAAAGAGGAATTTTTTGCTTCTAGCATACTTGGTTTTGGTTTATGCACATCATTTTCGTTGGGGCATTTTAGCCATGAGTTGCACCATTGCTTGCAATGGTGCATTAGCCCATTGGCATGCCCATGTTAAATTGATTATAAGATTTAATATCATTACTGTGCAGTTTACTTGCCAAGCTATCTATAAAAGGATGCATAGGGTTTTTAATACTTGATTTACCATGGTTTAAACTGTGAGGTGCAAAGCACAATTTTGGTGCATTTAATTAGTGGTTAGGGTTGATTTATGTGGGTATTTTCCAGCTTTAAGGTACTGAGTATTACAGTGTTATTTAGTTTATGGTGTAAAGATATAGACAGTGTGGGTATAGTCCATGTCGTGAATCACATGTGCATTCCCACATTGCTGCGATAGTATAGCGTAGGATTTCAAATGGTAGAGACTATGTATTAGTTTTAAAAATTTGGTCGAGGCCATGACTTATGTGAGCAATGTGCATTAGTGGGTTTCATGGACGCCGGGGCTAACAGACCCTCGATGGTGCTTTTTTTTTTAATGTAATTGGACTCTATATATTTTATATTTTGACAGATGTATTTATAAACCACATCCCGCATCTGATTTTGTACAGCGTGGCCTGTGTGAGAATGGTTATAGGATTTGGTTGTCATTTTGTGTATACATTACATATGGTTTGTTGTTATAGATTTTCCTTGGGTCTTGACATCCATGAGAATCCATTTCACGACCTCTGTTGGAAACAGGGTCTTTAATGTAATGTAATGAATGTATTTTAATGAATAAAACAAATTGGGCTTGCATGCCCACATGATTCGATTCCTGCTACTATTTGAAACATATGGATTTATGATATGATTTTGGTGTTTGTTTTGCTATGATATGTTATATTGTATAAGATATATTACTTTTACTTGGCTATGGTTATGCTTGTTGAGTTATGTAATTTTGGTTTATGGTTATGTATAGATGGATAGTTAAAATTGTGTGTTCTCTTATATGAATTATGATCAAAGAATTTGTAAAGGACCACATGGATGGTCACGATGCTTCCTCTGATTATTTACAATGTTGTTTCATTTATGTGGTGTATTTTTAATGCAAAATTGTAATATGGATACAGACCTTGAAAGGTCTTAGATGAGTTATTTAATTTTGGAGATAAATGTATAGATAGTTTTAATAAATATTTATACTTAATAGTCTTATTTATATGTATATATAGTTATCTTATAAAATAGTTCTGGTTGTAAGTAATACCCTAGGGTTATCTATTGTTAGAATAATCAACCCATAGTTAGCTACCTTAGACATTAATTAATCCAATTTTTGTCTTATTTGCCTAGTTTCCATATTCCACCTTATGCAAGTTGTCCTCCACACATCCAAAGTGGTAAAACTTGCTAAATTTGAGTCATGGAGCACTTGGGAAACCACTTGGAATCAAATCTACTTTATTCTTGGCCTTCCTAGCGCATGTCTGTTTTTTCTGCGTTTTAAGGCAATTAGGTAAGTTTGAGTAGGTGAAATTAACTTGTTTTTTGTCCTCATCATCCTCCACCATTTTATCCTAATAAAAGCATGTATGAGTTGTCCTTCCATCACCTATTATCTTGCCTAATTTATTTTTCCAATTCGTGAGCTCCTAAGCAGATTTGGAAACTGCTTTATGCACCTATGGGGGATTTTCTTAGATTTAGTAAGCCTGCTTTTGACCAAACTTGAATGGCATCCTTATGCATTCGAATCTACCATGAAATTATTTATTTTGGAAGCCTATGACTTCACAAGGTTGGCTATTGCACACTTATTCAATATAGATTAGTGTTCTGCTCCATATTCAGTCTCCTTTGTGAGTAATTTGCATGTGTAATTGGCAATTTTGTGAGTGTAATTGTTCTAACACCTGGGTTAAATTTCCACATGGTATCAGAGCCTTTGTAGATCAATTTATCTCCTTAACATCATTGCAGGTTTGACATCATTGTCTGGGAACATTCTGCTGACTGAAGGGACAATTTCTGAGCTATGGATCAATCTTAGAAGATCATCTTCACTCCATTTAACTTCTTTGAATGGAAAGCAGAGATGGGGATATTGTTTAGAGTGAAAGGAATCTACAGAGTGAATATGGAAACAGAATTAGATCCCAATGCAGCTGCAAAGAAGATTAAATGGCATAACAAGAGGGATGAGGCCTATGGTCTCTTGTGTCTGAGCATATCCAGAGACCTCCTTTTCCATATTCATGGATTAACATCACCAAATTAAGTATGGGAGAATCTCATTGAGCTTTTCGGTAAGATAGATGAGATGACGAGACATCAAATTGAAAATGAATTGATCTCCCTAAGTCCCAATAGCTTTGAATCCCTGCAACTCTATTTTTCCAAGTTCAAAGCCCTTGTTTTGCAGCTAAAACAATGTGGGATCGAAAAGAAGGATGAGAAATTGGTTTTGGCCATACTCTCAAAGCTTGGCCCTGACTATTAAATGTTTGTATTGACCTTCCATGCCACAAAGTTGACAGCTCGAGCCTGGAAAATGCCTAGCCTTGCAGATTTCATGGAATCTCTCACACAAGAACAAGATAAATTGGTGATGATGGGCACCATCAAACCTTCCAAAGACTAGGCTCTGGTTGCTGGAGATTTGAGGGTGGATTCAAAAGGAAAGAATAAATCTAAGAAGCCACCTCAGCAAAAGAGAGACAAGAACAAGTCTCCAGAGGAGCCTCAAGGTTCCAAGAACAACCCCCAGAAGACGAAGCACAAAGGAGAAATGAGCAAGTGCGCATACTGCAGTAAGGGAAATAATTTTGAAAGCTCCTACATGAAGAAGGAAATAGAAATGCTGACCCAAATCCTGGAGAAGAATGGCATCTCCCTTCCAGATAGCTCAAAGAAGATTGGAGGAGGATCAAATTTAGAAGACAGAGAGAGAGTTCATGCATTGGTTGCTAGCACATCAAGCTCACCTAGTTTCATCATTGATTCTGGAGCTTCAAGACATACGGTTTCGACCAAGGAGGCATTCACCTCACTTGACATGTTGAAAGGTCCACCAATTGTATTGGGAGATGACTCTCTCACTGAAAGTTTGGGGAAAGGGAGGATTGATCTTGACCAGGGTAAGTTCAACAATGTATTGTATGTTCCAGGTCTTGCCTCTAACCTCTTATCAGTGTATCAGATGACCCACATAGGGTCTCCACGAAAGGTCATATTCTCCCCTGATGAAGTTGAGATCACAGAGATCTCAAGTGGTAAAGTCATTGCATAAGGAGTTGTAAATCACACTTCGAAGGTATACATGTTCTCACACTTCCTACCCTACTCAAACCCCTCTGCTCTTCTGATTCATGCTGATGAGGCAAGAAATCTTTGGCATGAAATATTTGGCCACCTTAATTACAAGTATCTTTCTTATATTAGTGAAAAATAAATGGTCATAGGGTTACCAAAGATTAAGTTTTCCAAAGGAGTCTGTCAAGGTTGCATCTTAGGAAAACACCCAAAGCATAAATTTTAGAAAGCTAGTGATGAGAGAACCTTTGCACCTCTTGAGTTGATCCACAGTGATGTTGCTAGACCATTTCCTCATATGTCAATGAGTCAGGACAAATATGCATTGAAATTAATAGATGAATTTTCCAGGTATTGCTGGGTTTACTTCCTGAAACACAAGTCTGAAGTTTTCAGCCTCTTCAAAGTCTTTAAGGCTTTGATTGAAAACCAGTCTGGGAGGAAACTCAAGGTCCTCAGATCTGACATTGGTGGTGAGTATGTCAAGTATGAGTTCATTCAATATTATGTAGATGTATGTATTCAGATGCATCATTCTATCCCTTACACACCACAACAGAATGGTGTTGCTGAGAGGAAGAACAGATCACTGAAAGAGATGGAAACATGCATTATGGAGGCTAAGACTTTGCCACCAAAGTTTTGGGCTGAAGCTATAAATTGTGCAGCCTATATCAAGAATAGGGTGCCTCATAAAAATTTTGATGGTATGAATCCTTTTGAATCATGGAGTGGCCACAATCTAGATGTAACCCATTTCAGGATTTTTGGCTCAAGGGCTTGGGCTAGAATTCCAACAGAAAAGAGGAAGGCTTTGCAGCCCCAAAGCCAAGAGTTTCTATTTGTTGGGTACTATGAAGATTAAAAAGGGTACAATATGATAAATTTGAGCACAAACAAATCCTTCATTGAAAGGTGTGTTCATTTCCAAGAAGAGCCCTTGGCAGCAGTGGAAGTTGGAGAATCCTCTTCACCACTAGAACCTTTGAATGTAAGTGAAGAGATAGTTGAACTTGCTGATTCATATATGTATAATAATAATGAATTAATTGCAGATATTAAAATTCCTACAAGACCAAAATGGGCAGCAAAGACCATTCATGGAGATGGAGAACTAGCTGGAATTCCTAATGATCCTAGGAGGACTAGATCTCAGTTTGAGAGTGCTTTGTGCATGAAAGATCCTATGTTTGTAGAGAAATGCTATTTGATGGTTGAATCAGACCCATAGACATATCAAGATGTAGAAAATTATTCAATATGGCAAACATCCATGAAATAAGAGTTCAGCTCACTCCAGAAGAACAACACGTGGGAGCTTGTTGATCTTCCCCCAGGGAGGAAGCTAGTTCAGTGTAAGTGGGTGTACAAAACCAAATTTTCTGCTGATGGTTCACCTATAAAATACAAGGCCATATTGGCAGCCAAGGGCTTCTCAAAGGTACATGTCATAGACTACAATGAGATCTGTGCACCAGTGGCAAAGATGGACTCCATCAGGCTAGCCTTAGCCATTGCAGCTTCAAAGCAGTGGGAGGTACATCACATGGATGTGAAGTGTGCTTTCCTGAATGGATATCTCACTGAAGATATTTACATGCAGCAGCCTCAAGGATTTTCTACTAATCCATCTCTTGTGTGTAGGCTAAAGAATTCATTGTATGGGCTTAAGCAAGCCCCCAGGGCTTGGTATGCCAAGATTGATAGCTTTCTGCTATCACTGAATTTTGTTCAATGCAAGTCAAATCCAAATGTCTATTTGAAGCTGATTCATGGTTCATTAATTATCATTTTTTTGTATGTTGATGACCTTCTCATTATAGGAATCTCAAAGGATGAAATTGCATCCTTGAAGGATGCAATGAACCATGCCTTCTCAATGACTGATTTGGGTTTATTGAGCCAATTCTTGGGGCTCAATATTGCTCAAACCAAATATGGAATCAAATTACATCAGTCCAAGTATGCCTTGGATTTTCTGAACAAATTCGACATGAAGGATTGCAAGCCAAGCAAGACTCCTTTCTTTTCAGGATTTAAGCTTGAAGAAGTTGATTCTTCACCTATGGTAAACAATACACTATATAGGGAATTGATTGGATATTTGTTGTATCTTACACATACTTGACATGATCTTTATTATGAAGTAAGTGTGGCTTCAAGATACATGGATCAGCCTCATTAGATCCATTGGAGAGCAGCCAAAAGGATCCTTAACTTTGTTCAGGGAACAAGGACTCATGGGATCTTCTACAAAGCTAAATCTGATCTTGATTTGATTGGGTTAACTGACAGTGATTGGGCAGGTGACAACACAGATCGAAAGTCAACATCAGGATGTGTGTTCATGCTTGCTGAAGGGCCAATCATCTATTCAAGCAAGAAACAGAGTGTCATTGCACTCTCATCTACAGAAGCAGAGTACAGAGGAGTTGTAAATGAAACAAATCAATGTTTATGGTTGAAGGGTTTACTTGGTGAGTGTGCCTTCGAATCAAAATACTCAACTACTATCTATTGTTATAATCAGAGTACCATTCGAATATGCAATGATCCATTTTAGAGACAAAGAATCAAACACATTGAGATCCATATGCACTACATCAGATAGCTTGTGCATGATGGCACCATTCACCTACTCTTCTGTTCATCTTCAGAACAAGTAGCAGATATATTCACCAATGTTTTTTGTGAGAAGACATTCAGAAATCTCAAATCACTACTGGGGATTTCTGATCATGCTGTGAAGCATGAGTGATGACAAGATTTTTCAAATTTTGTTTTACTGTCCATGTTTAAGGGAGGATTTTTCCCACTGGGTTTTTGCCTCTTTCCTTGGTTAAATGGACATGCAGTATGTAAAGGGTGACTAAGCCCTGTTTCTAGGCCCTATAATTTTCTGATATTTTACTCATAAGTGAGGCTTAAGGGGGGGTGTTATAATAATCAACCCATAGTTAGCTACCTTAGACATTAATTAATCCAATTTTTGTCTTATTTTTCTAGTTTCCATATTCCACCTTATGCAAGTTGTCCTCCACGCATCCAAAGTGGTCAAACTTGCTAAATTTGAGTCATGGAGCACTTGGGAAACCACTTGCAATCAAATCTGCTTTATTCCTGGCCTTCCTAGCGCATGTCTACTTTTTTTGCTTTATTGCCTGCTTTTTCTGAGTTTTAAGGCAATTGGGAAAGTTTGACTAGGTGAAGTTAACTTGTTTTTTGTCCTCATCATCCTCCTGTTAGAATAATAAACCCATAGTTAGCTACCTTAGACATTAATTTCATTATTTTTGTCTTATTTGCCTAGTTCATGTGTCCCACCTTGTGCAAGTTGTCATTTACCTATCCATAGTGGTCAAACTTTCCTTATTTGACTCATGTAGCACTTGGGAAACCTGAAGGAATCAAATCTACTTTATTCCTGGCCTCCTAAGCGCCCTTCTACTTTTTCATCTTGATTCCCTACTTTTTCAGTGTTTTAAGGCAAATGGAAAAGCTTGACTAGGTGAGGTTGACTAGTTTTTTTTCCTACACATCCTCCACTCTTTTCTCCTTGTAAAAGCATGTATTAGTTGTCATTCCATCACTCTTTATCTTGCCTAAGAAATTTTTCCAATTCGTGAGCTCCATGACTGATTTGGAAACTACTTTATGCACCTATGGGGGATTTGCTTAATTAGTAAGCCTGCTTTATGAGCTAGATTAAGTTGTCTTCATGCAAATCCTTTTTATTTTATAAGGATGTATTACCTATGTAATAATATCAATTATCATTTATTGATCATTCATTAATGTGTGTTCATTAATTCTTTTTCTTCTCTCATTATGCTAATTCTCTACAATTCTCTGTGAGGTTAATTGTGTGCCTAGATCCTTAGCCAGTTTATGAAATTCCTTATGCCATCAAGGCTTTAGAATTTATACATGGTATCAGAGCTTTGAGAATTCATTAATTAATCCTCCTTTTTTAGATTTGCAGGTTCAACTTTGAATGGATTCAAGAGTATCAGTTCTTCTTCTTTCTCCATTCACAACCTATTCAGAGTGGAAACTGAAGATGATTTCATATCTAAAGCGACAAGGTATCTATGAGATATCTATTGGATCTGGTGAAGAATCTTATGAAGAGCCAAGTGACTGGTTGAATGACTATGATAGAGCAATTGGAGCTATTTGTCTATCTATCTCTCCATGCATGCGCTACCTTATTGATTCTATTGATTCCCCAAAGGATCTCTGGACAACATTGGATAGAGTTTTGGGAAAGGACAATGAGGATCCTTCTAGCTATGTGGAGAGTGCCTCTAGCTCCTCAATGATTTCTGTCTCTCGAAATGTCTCGACCTCTACAGTCTCTGATGAAGTTGATCATGAAGAAGAAGTTTCTCATACAGTTCCTGTTGCTACTACTCTCTTTGATTCGAATGCTTCCTCTTTCAATCAAGAAGAAAATATTGAAGAGCCATCTTCTTATGTGTCTCTTGAAGTAGAAGATCTTGATTCATCTTCTCATGATGTTGTTGATGAAAAAGAAGTGACTAATGGAGCTTCTATTGATATTGAGGATTCACTCACACATTCAGTGTTCTCTATGTCTTCTATCATGGATTTTGAGATCCATATGCCAGACCTCTCACACCTTGTGCATGCCTCTTTTCTTGATGGTGCACAACCTAGTGATTTCCAGGATGTTTGCTTAGCCAAATCAAGTCCTTCTAGTGTTTTTCCACTTACCATACTTGATCCCATGTGCTTCTGCAGCTCCTCCTTTGTTCTTGGCACTCATTCTCAGAGCCTCCTTGAAGATTTTGAACATCACTATCTTTCCTCCTCTCATACTTCTACCATAGAGGATTCTTTACTAGTATATTCCCATGAGTCTATTGTTGTACTTATTTGTGATCTCTTGGATTCTTTGGAAGCTAGATCAACCCATGGAGCCCATGCATTCGCACTCTTTGATCCCATGCCTTCTCTATGTTCCTACATGATCACTTGCACACATCCTCTCTGTGTAAATGAAGATGGAGACATGATACATTCGCTTGGACAATTATTTCACCTATCTGGAGCTCATTTCATATCTACTGGTTTGAATTTCAAGTCATATCATCATCTTGGAACTGATTACAAGTCTCAAGATCCTTCAGTATTTCCTTCACATCATTGGATTTCAGTTGTTCTACATGGTCCCAGGTTCCATCCTACAGCTATCCTTGATCCAGGTGAGAAAATTTATCTTCTTCCCAAGAAGAAGATTCCTCCAGACATCATCATTTAGTTTGGAGCAGTAGCAACACCAGTAGTTCAACATTTATGGTATTGCTTTTTATGTCCTTTCTTGAGGGAGGATTTTCCCCTTGAGGTTTTGCCTCTTTCCTCATTTCTTTGGACAACATAAATTGTAAAAGGGTGACCATAGCTTTATTGTTGGGCCCTATAATTTTCTGATATATTACTCATAAGTCAGGCTTAAGGGGGGGTGTTAGAATAATCAACCCATAGTTACCTACCTTAGACATTAAATTAATCATTTTGTCTTATTTGCCTAGTTCATGTGTCCCACCTTATGCAAGTTGTCATTTACCTATCCATAGTGGTCAAACTTGCCTTATTTGACTCATGTAGTGCATGGGAAACCTCAAGGAATCAATTCTGCTTTATTCTTGGCCTCCTAGGTGCCCTTCTGCTTTTTCTGCTTTATTGCCTGCTTTTTTAGTGTTTTAAGGCAAATGGAAAAGCTTGACTAGGTGAGGTTGACCAGGTTTTTGTCCTACACATCCTCCACTCTTTTATCCTTGGAAAAGCATGTATGAGTTGTCATTCCATCACTCTTTAGCTTGCCTAAGTGTTTTTTCCAATTCATGAGCTCCATGACTGATTTGGAAACTACTTTATGCATCTATGGGGGATTTGCTTAATTAGTAAGCCTGCTTTATGAGCTAGCTTGAGTTGTCTTCATGCAACTCATTTTTCCTTTATAAGGATGTATTACCTTTGTAATAATATCAATTATCATTTATTGATCATTCATTAATGTGTGTTCATTAATTCTTCTTCTTCTCTCATTATGCTAATTCTCTACAATTGTTTGTGAGGTAAATTGTGTGCCTAGATCCTTAGCCAGTTTATGAAATTCCTTATGCCATCAAGGCTTTAGAATTTATACACCTCCACCCTTTTCTCCTAAGGAAAGCATGTATGATTTGTCCTTCCATCACCTATTATCTTTCCTAATTTATTTTTCCAATTCGCGAGCTCCTAGAAATATTTGGAAACTGCTTTATGCACCTATGGGGGATTTGCTTAGATTTAGTAAGCCTTCTTTTCACCAAATTCGAATGGAATCCTTATGCATTTGAATCTCTCATGTAATTATTTACTGTGGCAGCCTATGACTTCACAGGGTTGGCTATTTTACACTTATTCAATACAGATTAGTGTTCTGCTCCATATTCAGTCTCCTTTGTGAGTAATTTGCATGTGTAATTGGCAATTTTTGTGAGTGTAAGTGTTCTAACACCTGGGTTCAATTTCCACATCTATATAGTATATTTATTTCTTTAAACTTACTCCTATGATTAAATATACTATAATATGAAACATGTCTCTACTGACAAATGTAATATGTTAGTAGAGATATAACTAATAGATGAACAATAAATAGTAGGTCTAGATTTACCTAGTTTACAGTATTTAATTTTTGAATAATAAAAGAATACAGAAACAAAATTTAGAGAAGGGAACCTAGCTATATACAACCTATGAAAATATTTACCACCTGAGGATATAACGAAGAGAATACAAATCCTAGCAGCATCTAGGCAGACATAAATTATATAGGGTTAGTAAATTCATTGGAAACATTCATCTAACATATTCATTGTATAATCCAGAAGATAGCATAGACAGTCTAGGGTTAGATTTTAAGAAATGTAACCCTAGGAGATATGGACAGAACCAACCATTTCCAAGGTTAATAATATATATAAAATCTTTTCATAAAGAAGCCAATAGTTACCCTAAAAATGAACTTTGACATACTTAAGAACTCATACCTGTAATTTATATTCCTGAAGCTCCTTTAATGGATCAACCTGCACACGTTTTAAATAACCAGCATTATCAATTTAAGACAGATCTGACCTCTAATTTTTATGACCAAATCACTTGGCAACTACCACATTCCTCCCAACCATGACCTAGAACCGTTCCTGGTTCTAGTCCGGATCCCCCCAAGCTGGACTCCAACATGGAAGTAGCTTAGAGATCGTAAGGTAGGATTTCCTAACTGGTATTCAATTCTAAATCAGTCCTCTTTTCTTTTCAAGAGAAATTTCTCCAAGAAAAACACTTGAGAGAAAACACAGGAAAAATAATAATTCTCCAAGATAAATAAATCAGAACCCCAATCCTTTTCTTGGCTTTAGTCTTTATAGACAAAATTTCAATTCAAAGGGGCATCAAGAAATCCTTGATTTCTTGATTTAACCCTTTTTAATTTACTGGGGTAATTTTCAATTCTTAACGTAGGAACTTTTAACTACTTCCTAGTTAGTCTTTCATATATGTTTCACTATTTATTAATCCTTTAATAATAAATAATAATTGGTGGAGATTTTCTTCTTTCTTTATTCAATTATATAATTAATCATAATTAATTCTTTATACATATTACTAAAATACTTGTTAACATTTGTCTTTGGGCATCATGTATCATGATCACTAGACTTAACGACACTTCTTTATGAAGGTCAAGTAGATAGATGGATTAGGTCTATTAGGATAAGTGTTAGAATAATCAACCCATAGTTAGCTACCTTAGACAATAATTAATCCATTTTTTGTCTTATTTGCCTAGTTTCTATATTCCATCTTATGAAAGTTGTCCTCCACACATCCATAGTGGTCAAACTTGCTAAATTTGAGTCAAGGAGCACTTGGGAAACCTCTTGGAATCATATCTGCTTTATTCCTGGCCTCCCTAGTGCATATCTGCTTTTTCTGCTTTATTGCCTGCTTTTTCTGAGTTTTAAGGCAATTGGGAAAGTTTGACTAGGTGAAGTTAACTTTTTTTTTGTCCTCAACATCCTCCACTCTTTTATCCTATGAAAATCATGTATGAGTTGTCCTTCCACCACCTATTAGCTTGCCTAATTGATTTTTCCAATTCGTGATCTCCTAGACAGATTTGGAAAGTGCTTTATGCACCTATGGGGGATTTGCTTAGATTTAGTAAGCCTACTTTTGACCAACTTCAAATGGAATATTCATGGATTTGAATATCTCAATAAATATTTATTGTGGCAGCCTATGAATTCACAGGGTTGGATATTGTACACTTTTTCAATACAGATTAGTGTTCTGCTCTATATTCAGTCTCCATTTGTGAGTAATTTGCATGTGTAATTGGCAAATGTTGTGAGTGTAATTTCTCTAAAACCTGGGTTCAATTTCTACATGGTATCAGAGCCTTTTTAGATCAATTTCTCTCCTTCCAATTTGTTTTTCCAGTTTGACATCATTGACTGGGAGCATTCTGCTGATTGACGGGACAATTTCTGAGCTATGGATCAATCTTAGAAGATCATCTTGACTCCATTTAACTTCTTTGAATGGAAAGCAGAGATGGGGATATTGTTGAGAGAGAAATGCCTCTACATAGTGACTATGGCAATAGAAGCAGAGCACAATGCAGCTACATAGAATATTAAATGGCACAACAGGAGGGATGAGGCCTATGGTCTCCTGTGTCTGAGTATATCCAGAGACCTCCGTTTCCATCTTGATGGATTGACATCACCAAATGAAGTAACGGATAAGCTTATTGATCTTTTTGGTAAGACATATGAGATGAGGGGACATCAAATTAAAAATGAATTGATCTCCCTGAGTCCCAGTAGCTTTGAATCCTTGCAACTCTATTTTTCCAAGTTCAAAGCACTTGTTTTGCAACTAAAACAACGTGGGATTGAAAATAAGGATGAGAATCTGGTCTTGGCCATACTCTCGAAGCTTGGCCCTCACTATTCAATGTTTGGTTCGACCTTCTATGCCACAAAGTTGACAGCTCGAGCCTGGAAAATGCCTAGCCTTGCAGATTTCATGGAATCTCTCACACAAGAACAAGATAAACTTGTGATGATGGGCACCATCAAAGCATCCAAGGACCAAGATTCGGTTGCTGGAGATTTGAGGGTGGATTCAAAAAGCAATAATAAAGCTAAAAATCCACCTAAGAAAAAGAGAGACAAGAACAAGTCTCCAGAGGAGCCTCAAGGTTCCAAGAAGAACCCCCAGAAGAAGAACAACAATGGAGAAATGAGCAAGCGCGCATACTGCAGTAAGGGAAATCATCCTAAAAGATCCTGCATGAAGAAGCAAATAGACATGCTGACCCAACTCTTTGAGAAGAATGAAATCTCCCTTCCAGATAGCTCAAAGAAGAGGGAAGGAGGATCAAATTTAGAAGACAGAGAGAGAGTTCATGCATTGGTTGCTGGCACATCAAGCTCACCTAGTTTCATCATTGATTTTGGAGCTTCAAGACATATGGTTTTGACTAAGGAGGCATTCACCTCACTTTACATGTCGAAAGGTCCACCAATAGTACTAGGAGATGACTCTCTCACTGAAAGTTTAGGTAAAGGGAGGATTGATCTTGACCATGGTAAGTTTAGCAATGTGTTGTATGTTCCAGGTCTTGCCTCTAACCTCTTATCAGTGTATCAGATGACCCACACAGGGTCTCCAAAGAAGGTCATATTCTCCCCTGATGAAGTTGAGATCACAGAGATCTCAAGTGGTAAATTCATTGCAAAAGGAGTTGTAAATCACACTTCGAAGGTATACATGTTCTCACACTTCCTACCCTACTCAAACCCCTCTGTTATTTTGATTCATGCTAATGAGGAAAGCAAGCTTTGGCATGAAATATTTGGCCACCTTAATTACAAGTATCTTTCTGATCTTAGTGAAAAGGAAATGGTCATAGGGTTACCAAACACTAAGTTTTCCAAAGGAGTATGTGAAGGTTGCATCTTAAAAAAACACCCAGAGCATAAATTTGAGAAAGCTAGTCATGAGAGAACCTCTGTACCTCTTGAGTTGATCCACAGTGATGTTGCTGGCCCATTTCCCCATATGTCAATGAGTCAGGCCAAATATGCATTGATGTTCATAGATGAATTTTCCAGTTATTGGTGGGTTTACTTCCTAAAACACAAGTATGAAGTTTTTGGCCTCTTCAAAGTCTTTAAGGCTTTGGTTGAAAACCAGTTTGGGAGGAAACTCAAGATCCTCAGATCTGACAATGGTGGTGAGTATGTCAATTTTGATTTCATTCAATATTGTGCAGATGCAGGTATTCAGATGCAGCATTCTATCCCTTACACACCACAGCAGAATGGTGTTGCTGAGAGGAAGAACAGATCACTGAAAGAGATGGCAACATGCATGATGGAGGCTAAGACTTTGCCACCAAAGTTTTGGGCCGAAGCTATAAACTGTGCAGCCTATATCCAGAACAGGGTGGCTCATAAACAAATTTATGGTATGATTCCTTTCGAAGCATGGAGTGGGCACAAGCTAGATGTGACCCATTTTAGGATTTTTGGCTCAAGGGCTTGGGCTAGAATTCCAACAGAAAAGAGAAAGGCTTTGCAGCCCCAAATCCAAGAGTGTCTATTTGTTGGGTACTCTGAATATTCAAAAGGTTACAAGCTGATCAATTTTATCACACACAAAGCCTTCATTGAAATGTGTGTTCAATTTCAAGAAGAGCTCCTAGCAGCAGTGGAAGTTGGAGAATCCTCTTCACCACCAGAACCTCTGAATTTAAGTGAAGAGATAGTTGAACATGCTGATTCTAATATGTCTGATAATGATGATTTTATTGCAGATCCTAACAGTCCTAGAAGACCAAAATGGGCAGCCAAGACCATTCATGCAGTTGGAGAACTAGCTAGAAATCCTAATGATACTAGGAGGACTGAATCTCAGTTTGAGAGTGCTCTGTGCATGAAAGATCCTATGTTTGTAGAGAAATGCTATCTGATGGTTGAATCAGACCCACACGCATATGAAGATGTAGCAAATGATCCAAGATTGCAAACAGCCATGAAAGAAGAGTTCAACTCACTCCAGAAGAGCAACACTTATGAGATGGTTGATCTTCCCCCAGGGAGGAAGCTAGTTCAGTGTAAGTGGGTGTACAAAACAAAATTTGCTGCTGATGGTTCACCTCTGAAGTACAAGGCCATATCAGTAGCCAAGGGCTACTCACAGGTACATGGCATAGACTACAATGAGACCTTTGCACCAGTGGTGAAACTTGATAAATTTGAGTCATGGAGTAGTTGGGAAACCACTTGGAATCAAATCTGCTTTATTCCTGGCCTTCCTAGCGGATGTCTGCTTTTTTTTCTTTATTGCTTACTTTTTCTGAGTTTTAAGGCAATTGGGAAAGTTTGACTAGGTGAAGTTAACTTGTTTTTTGTCCTCATCATCCTCCACCCTTTTCTCCTAAGAAAAGCATGTATTAGTTGTCCTTCCATCACCTATTATCTTTCCTAATTTATTTTTCCAATCTGCGAGCTCCTAGAAATATTTGGAAACTGCTTTATGCACCTATGGGAGATTTGCTTAGATTTAGTAAGCTTGCTTTTGACCAAATTCGAATGGCATTTGTATGCATTCGAATCTCTCATGTAATTATTTATTGTGCCAGCCTATGACTTCACAGGGTTGGCTATTGTACACTTATTCAATATAGATTAGTGTTCTGCTCCATATTCAGTCTCCTTTGTCAGTAATTTGCATGTGTAATTGGCAATTTTTGTGAGTGTAATTGTTCTAACACCTGAGTTCAATTTCCACGTCTATATAGTATATTTATTTCTTTAAACTTACTCCTATGATTAAATATACTATAATATGAAACATGTCTCTACTAACAAATGTAATATGTTAGTAGAGATATAACTAATAGATGAACAATAAATAGTAGGTCTAGATTTACCTAGTTTACAGTATTTAATTTATGAATAATAAAAGAATATAGAAACAAAATTTAGAGAAGGGAACCTAGCTATATACAACCTAAGAAAATATTTACCACTTGAGGATATAATGAAGAGAATACAAATCCTAGCAGCATCTAGGCAGACATCAATTATACAGGGTTAGTAAATTCATTAGAAACATTCATCTAACATACTCATTGTATAATCCAGAAGATAGCATAGATAGTCTAGGGTTAGATTTTAAGAAATGTAACCCAAGGAGATATGGACAGAACCAACCAATTCCAGGGTTATTAATATATTTAAAAGCTTTTCACAAAGAAGCCAATAGTTACCCTAGAAATGAACTTTGACATACTTAATAACTCATATTTGTAATTTATATTCCTGAAGCTCCTTTAATGGATGAACCTGCACACTTTTTAAATAACCAGCATTATCAATTTAAGACAGATCTGACCTCTAATTTTGATGACCAAATCACTTGGCAACTAACACGTTCCTCCCAACCACGACTCGGAACCGTTCCTGGTTCTAGTCCGGATCCCCCCAAGCTAGACTCCAACATGGAAGTAGCTTAGAGATCCTAAGGTAGGCTTTCCTAACTGGTATTCAATTTTAAATCAGTCCTCTTTTCTTTGCAAGACAAAGTTCTCCAAGAAAAACACTTGAGAGAAAAAACAGGAAGAATAATAATTCTCCAAGATAAATAAATCAGAACCCCAATCCTTTGCTTGGCTTGAGTCTTTATAGACAAAATTTTAATTCAAAGGGGCGGTTCAATCAAGAAATCCTTGATTTCTTGATTTAACCCTTTTTAATTTACTGGGGTAATTTTCAATTCTTAACCTAGGAACTTTTAACTAGTTCCTAGTTAGTCTTTCATAGATGTTTCACTATTTATTAATCCTTTAGTAATAAATAATAATTGGTGGATATTTTCTTCTTTCTTTATTCAATTATATAATTAATTCTTTATACATAGTACTAAAATACTTGTTAACATTTGTCTTCGGGCATCATGTATCATGATCCCTATACTTAACGACACTTCTTTATGAAGGTCAAGTAGATAGATGGCTTAGGTCTACTAGGATACGTGTTAGAATAATCAACCCATAGTTAGCTACCTTAGACATTAATTAATCCAATTTTTGTCTTATTTTCCTAGTTTCTATATTCCATCTTATGCAAGTTGTCCTCCACACATCCATAGTGGTCAAACTTGCTAAATTTGAGTCAAGGAGCACTTGGGAAACCTCTTAGAATCAAATCTTCTTTATTCCTAGCCTCCCTAGCACATATCTGCTTTTTCTGCTTTATTGCCTGCTTTTTCTGAGTTTTAAGGCAATTGGGAAAGTTTGACTAGGTGAAGTTAATTTGTTTTTTGTACTCAACATCCTCCACTCTTTTCTCCTATGAAAATCATGTATGAGTTTTCCTTCCACCACCTATTAGCTTTCCTAATTAATTTTTCGAATTCGTGAGCTCCTAGACATATTTGGGAAGTGCTTTATGCACCTATGGGGGATTTGCTTAGATTTAGTAAGCCTGCTTTTGACCAACTTCGAATGGCATATTCATGCATTCAAATATCTCATGTAATTATTTATTGTGGAAGACTATGACTTCATAGAGTTGGCTATTGTACACATATTCAATACATATTAGTGTTCTGCTCTATATTCAGTCTCCTTTTGTGAGTAATTTGCATGTGTAATTGGCAATTGTTGTGAGTGTAATTGTTCTAACACCTGGGTTCAATTTCCACATGGTATCAAAGCCTTTGTAGATCGATTTCTCTCCTTCCAATTTGTTTTGCAGGTTCGACGTCATTGACTGGGAGCATTTTGCTGACTGACGGGACAATTTATGAGCTATGGATCAATCTCAGAAGATCATCTTGACTCCATCTAACTTCTTTGAATGGAAAGCAGAGATGGAGATACTGTTGAGAGTGAAAGGCCTCTACAGAGTGACTATGGGAATAGAAGCAGAGCCCAATGTAGCTGTAGAGAAGATTAAATGGCACAACAGGGTGGATGAGGCCTATGGTCTCCTATGTTTGAGTATATCCAAAGACCTCCTTTTCCATCTTGATGGATTGACATCACCAAATGAAGTATGGGAGAAGCTTACTGATCTTTTTGGTAAGATATATGAGATGAGGGGACATCAAATTGAAAATGAATTGATCTCCCTGGGTCCCAATAGCTTTGAATCCCTGCAACTCTATTTTTCCAAGTTCAAAACACTTGTTTTGCAGCTAAAACAATGTGGGATCGAAAAGAAGGATGATCAGCTGGTCTTGGCCATACTCTCGAAGCTTGGCGCTGACTATTCAGTGTCTTTTTTGACCTTCTATGCCACAAAGTTGACAACTCGAGCCTGGAAAATTCCTAGCCTTGCAGATTTCATGGAATCTCTCCCGCAAGAACAAGATAAACTGGTGATGATGGGCACCATGAAACCATCCAAAGACAAATATCTGGTTGCTGGAGATTCTAGGGTGGATTCAAAAATCAAGAAGAAAGCTAAAAATCCACCTGAGCAAAAGAGAGACAAGAACAAGTCTCCGGAGGAGGCTCAAGGTTCTAAGAAGAACCCCGAGACGAAGAAGAACAAAGGAGAAATGAGCAAGTGCGCATACTGCAGTAAGGGTAATCATCTTGAAAGCTCCTGCATGAAGAAGCAAATAGACATGCTGACCCAAATCCTGGAGAATAATGGCATCTCCCTTCTAGACAGCTCAAAGAAGAGGAAAGGAGGATCAAATTCAGAAGACAGAGAGAGAGTTCATGCATTGGTTGCTGGCACATCAAGCTCACCTAGTTTCATCATTGATTTTGGAACTTCAAGACATATGGTTACAACCAAGGATGCATTCACCTCACTTGACATGTCGAAAGGTCCACCAATAGTACTGGGAGATGACTCTCTCACTGAACGTTTGGGCAAAGGGAGGATTGATATTGACCATGTTAAGTTCAGTAATGTGTTGTATGTTCTAGGTCTTGCCTCTAACCTCTTATCAGTGTATTAGATGACCAACAGAGGGTCTCCAAAGAAGGTCATATTCTCCCTTGATGAAGTTGAGATCATAGAGATCTCAAGTGGTAAATTCATTGCAAAAGGAGTTGCAAATCACACTTCAAAGGTATACATGTTCTCACACTTCCTACCCTACTCAAACCCCTCTGCTCTTCTGATTCATGCTAATGAGGCAAGAAAGATTTGGCATGAAAGATTTGGACACCTTAATTACAAGTATCTTTCTGATCTTAGTGAAAAGAAAATGGTCATAGGGTTACAAAAGATAAAGTTTTCCAAAGGAGCTTGTCAAGGTTGCATCTTAGGAAAACACCCAGAGCATAAATTTGAGAAAGCTAGTCATGAGAGAACCTATGCACCTCTTGAGTTGATCCACAGTGATGTTGCTGGCCCATTTCCTCATATGTCAATGAGTCAGGCCAAATATGCATTGACATTCATAGATGACTTTTCCAGGTATTGATGGGTTTACTTCTTGAAACACAAGTCTGAAGTTTTTGGCCTCTTCAAAGTCTTTAAGGATTTGGATGAAAACCAGTCTGGGAGGAAAGTGAAGGTCCTCAGATCTGAAAATGATGGTGAGTATGTCAAGTTTGAGTTCAGTCAATATTGTGCAGATGCGAGTATTCAGATGCAACATTCTATCCCTTACACACCACAGCAGAATGGTGTTACTGAGAGGAAGAACACATCACTGAAAGAGATGGCAACATGCATGATGGAGGCTAAGGCATTTCCACCAAAGTTTTGGGCCGAAGCTATAAAATGTGTAGCCTATATCCAAAATAGGGTGGCTCATAAATAGCTTGATGGTATGACTCCTTTCGAAGCATGGAGTGGGCACAAGCCAGATGTGACCCATTTCAGGATTTTTGGCTCAAGGGCTTGGGCTAGAATTATAATAGAAAAGAGAAAGGCTTTGCAGCCCCAAAGCCAAGAGTGTCTATTTGTTGGGTACTCTAAATATTCAAAAGGGTGGAAGCTGATCAATTTGAGCACAAACAAAGCCTTCATTGAAAGGTGTGTTCAGTTTCAAGAAGAGCTCCTAGCAGCAGTGGAAGTTGGAGAATCGTCTTCACCACTAGAACCTATGAATGTAAGTGAAGAGATACTTGAACATGCTGATTATAATATGTCTGATAATGATGATTTGATTGCATATCCTAATAGTTCTACAATACCAAAATGGGCATCCAAGACCATTCATGCAGCTGGAGAACTAGCTGGAAATCCTAATGATCCTAGGATTACTAGATCTCAGTTTGAGAGTGCTCTGTGCATGAAAGATCCTATGTTTGTAGAGAAATTCTATATGATGGTTGAATCAGACCCACATACATATGAATATGTAGAAAATGATCCAATATGGCAAACATCCATGAAAGAAGAGTTCAGCTCACTCTAGAACAACAACATTTGGGAGCTGGTTGATCTTCCCCCAAGGAGGAAGATTGTTCAGTGTAAGTGGGTGTACAAAACCAAATTTTCTGCTGATGGTTCACCTATGAAGTTCAAGGCATGATTGGTAGCCAAGGGCTACTCACAAGTACATGGCATAGACTACAATGAGACCTTTGCACCAGTGGCAAAGATGGATTCCATTAGGCTAACCTTAGCCATTGCAGCTTCAAAGCAATGGGAGGTACACCACATGGATGTGAAGTGTGCTTTCCTGAATGGAGATCTCACTGAAGAGATATACATGCAGCAGCCTCAATTATTTGCTACTAACCCATTTCTTGTGTGCAGGCTAAAGAAGTCATTGTATGGGCTTAAGCAAGCCCCGAGGGCTTGGTATGCCAAGATTTATAGCTTTCTGCTATCACTGAATTTTGTTCGATGCAAATCAGATCCAAATGTCTATTTGAAGCTTATTCATGGTTAATTAATGATCATTGTTTTGTATTTTGATGACCTTCTCATTACAGGAAGCTCAAAGGATGAAATTGCTTCCTTGAAGGATGCAATGAACCATGCCTTCTCAACGATAGATTTGGGCTTATTGAGCCAATTCTTGGGGTTCGCGATTGCTCAAACCAAAGAAGGAATAAAAGTACATCAGTCTAAGTATGCCTTGGATTTGCTGAAAAAATTCAAAATGAAGGATTGCAAGCCAAGCAAGACTCCTTTCCTTTCAGTAGTTAAGCTTGAAGAAGCTGATTCTTCACCTATGGTAAACAATACACTATATAGGAAATTGATTGGATGTTTGTTGTATATTACAAATACTAGACCTGATCTTTCTTATGCAGTAAGTGTGACTTCTAGATACATGGATCAGCCTCATGAGATCCATTGGAAAGCAGCCAAAAGGATCGTTAACTTTGTTCAGGGAACAAGGACTCATGGGATCTTCTACAAAGCTAAATCTGATCTTGATTTGATTGGGCAGGTGACAACATAGATCGAAATTCAACATCAGGATATGTGTTCATGCTTGTAGAAGGTCCAATCAGCTGGTCAAGCAAGAAACAAAGTGCCATTGCACTCTCATCTACAGAAGCAGAGTACAGAGGAGTTGTAAATGCAGAAACTCAATGTTTGTGGTTGCAGGGGTTACTTGAAGAGTGTGGATTCGAATCAGAATACTCAACTACTATCTACTATGATAATCAGAGTACCATTCAAATCTGCAATGATCCATTTTAGAAGCAGGGAACCAAACACATTGAGATCCATATGCACTACATCAGACAGCTTATGCATGATGGCACCATTCACCTACTCTTCTGTTCATCTTCAGAACAAGTAGAAGATATCTTCACCAAAGTTTTTTGTGAGAAGAAATTCAGAAATCTCAAATCACTGATGAAGATTGCTGATCATGCTGTGAAGCATGAGTGATGACAAGATTTCCAAATTTTGTTTTACTGTCCATGTTTAAGGGAGGATTTTTCCCACTGGGTTTTTGCCTCTTTCCTTGGTTAAATGGACATGTAGTATGTAAAGGGTGACTAAGCCTTGTTGGTAGGCCCTATAATTTTCCAATATTTTATTCATAATTCAAGCTTAAGGGGGGGTGTTAGAATAATCAACCCATAGTTATATACCTTAGACATTAATTAATCCAATTTTTGTTTTATTTGCCTAGTTTCTATATTCCATCTTATGCAAGTTGTCCTCCACACATCCATAGTGGTAAAAATTGCTAAATTTGAGTCATGGAACACTTGGGAAACCTCTCGGAATCAAATCTGCTTTATTCCTGGCCTCCCTAGCGCATATCTTCTTTTTCTAAGTTTTAAGGCAATTAGGAAAGTTTGACTAGGTGAAGTTAACTTGTTTTTTGTCCTCAACATCCTCCACTCTTTTCTCCTATGAAAATCATGTATGCGTTGTCCTTCCACCACCTATTAGCTTTCCTAATTGATTTTTCTAATTCGTGAGCTCCTAGACATATTTGGAAAGTGCTTTATGCACCTATGGGGGATTTGCTTAGATTTTGTAAGCTTGCTTTTGAACAAATTCGAATGGAATCTTCATGCATTCAAATATCTCATGTAATTATTTATTGTGGTAGCCTATGAATTCACAGGGTTGGCTATTGTACACTTATTCAATACAGATTAGTGTTCTGCTCTATATTCAGTCTCCTTTTGTGAGTAATTTGCATGTGTAATTGGCAATTATTGTGAGTGTAATTGTTCTAACACCTGGGTTCAATTTCCACAATAAGCAACTCTAAACATCCTTGCATGTTGTATTTCCCTCGTATAACATGGTAGCTCTTCATTACTTGATGAGAATACATAAATTCAAAATTTCATTTAATTACTTATAAATAAGTATGATGAGATCAATATTTTTCTCAAGTTGTTTTCACTCAAAAGTTATTAAATTATTTTCAGTAACCCCTGGTGCTTAATAGAGCCCATACTCAATGCTTACAATAGGTATTTACATGGCATAGTGCAATTCTAGAGCTCTCGCTCAACACTAAATGCTAGGATGTACTTGTACGATGCACCTAGGGATAAAATGGCCAAGGTTCTGATGCTCCAGAGCTTATTCTCAACATCAACATGGAATGCTCCATAGATTATGCCCAACATTTCCAATTATATTTTCATGTTTTCCAGAGCTTTATGCTCAACACAAATGTAAATACTCATGTGCTCGAGAGCCTCTCACTCAACACAAAACATCTCATCAATCATGTGCTTCAGGGTCCACCCCCTAACACAAAACATTTCATCCATCATGTGCTTTAGGGTCTATGCCCAACACAACCAACATATACATACATATATATCATCAATAATTGTCTTACACCCAATATACAAAACAAATCATCATGTTCATATGCAATGTGGCTTTGACCCAATATAAAATAAATCATCCTGATCAATAGGCTCATACCTATAAATGGTAGGTCCAAAATTAAGGATATTACATCCCTCCTTGCTTAGTACAACATCGTCCCTGGTGTTCTAGGGACTCTGAATGATATCATGAAACAAGGAGGGGTAAGCCTTTCTCATCGTGGCCTCATTCTCCCAGGTAGCCTCATCTACCTCAAAGTGATTCCACTGTATTTTCAATTGGACTACAGTGGGCTTCTAAAGCTGCACTTCTCTCTTTTCCAAGATATGCAAAGGCTCAGGGGAAAACTCCCCCTTGTGTTCCACCTGTAATAAGGACCAATCAATGACATGCTTAGTGTCATAAACATATTTCTTTAATAAAGATGCATGGAAAATATTATAAAATCTTATGTGCACAGGTAATGCTATTTCATAAGCCATTAGTCCTTTCCTAGCTAGAATTTCAAAAGGTCCACAAAATCTAGGTGCTAACTTACCACACCTACCCAAGATCAACAAGCTTCGTTTTGCTTTCACTTTCAAGTAGAAATGCTCACCTACTTGATAGTCTTTATATTTTCTTTTCTTATCTGCATAACTTTTCTGATGGTCTTGTGCCTCTTTAAGGTTTCCCTAGAGCTTGGTAACTAACTGTTCCAAGTCCAATAACAAGTTGAGCCCTAACATGAGCTGATCCACCGGACTGTACCAAGTAACTAGGGTCCTACACTTTCATCCATAGAGTACCTCGAAAGGACTCATCTTGGCGAAATATTGATACATGTTGTTATATGAAAACTCTGCAAGGTGTAGATAGTCCTCCCACTTGGTGGGTTTGTTCATGACATACATTCGAAGCGTGTCTTCAACAATTTGGTTTACTCTTTTAGTCTTCCCATCCGTTTGTGGGTGATAAGTAGTGCTAAAGTTCAACTGAGTCTCTAATACAGAGAATAAAGATATCCAAAATTTTCCTATAAACTTTTAATCTAGATTTGAGATAATTGCTTTGGGTATTCCATGCAATCTAAATATCTCTTTTAGGAAGATATCGATAATGTCCATGGCCTTGTAGGTCAATTTCATGGGGATGAAGTGTGCTTCCTTTGACAGCTTGTCAATGACTACGAATATGGAATCATTTTGCTTCCTTCTTTTCAATAAGCCAGTAATAAAATACATACTGTTAACCTCCCACTTCCATTCTGGAATGGGAAATGGCTGTAGCAATCCTGAAGGATGTTGTTGCTCAGCTTTAACTAGCTGGAATTCTTGACATTTCACAATAAACATTGCAATGTCGGCCTTTAACTTAGGAAAGAAAAAGTGTCTCTTGACAATAGATATCATCTTTTGATATCTTGTGTGCCCCGTGTAGGGTTCCCTATGAATTTTTGTGAGGATGCTATACTGAATGTCCCCTCCATCTGAAACATACTATCTATCTCTGGACCATAGTAGTCCGGAGTCATCCACCTTGTACTCCTTGTGTTGTTGAAACAACCGATACTCTTGGACCTTCTTGAGGATTTACACATAGAACAGGTCAACCTTGTTGGTCGTTCTAATATTCTCATGGAAATATGCATCAGATTGACTCAGGGCCACCTCATATATCATATGAGTTTGTTGACTCAAATCATCGACAACTTTGTTCTCTTTGCCCTTAATATGCTTTAGTTCAAATTGATACTTACTTAGGAAGGACAACCATCTCGATTTCCTCACATTCATATCGGGTTTATTGAATAAATATTTTAGACTCATATTGTCAGTATTTAGAAGGAACTTCCTCCCCATGAGGTAGTGCCTCCACATCTTCAGAGCGTGCATGATGGCCGCTAGCTCAAGATCGTGTGTGGGATAATTCTGCTCATGCTCCTTTAATTTCCACGATTCGTAACAGATCACATGATTGTTTTGCAAGAGGAATCCTCCAAGCCCTTCATTTCTTGCATCTGTGCATACAATGAAATCCCCATCGAGTTCCGCAATCCTCAACACTGGTGCGGTCATCAAAATTTGCTTAAGCCTTTGAAAACTTTCTTCACACTTGTCAGTACATAATAACTTGTTCTCTTTCTTTTGTAAATCCGTCATGGGGCAAGAAATTCTTGAGAAGTTCTCAATGAAATTTCAATAATACCTGGCTAAACCTAAAAAGGACCTAATGCTAGTGACACTAGTCATGGTAGGCCAATCCTTTATGGCTCGAATCGTTTCCAGGTCCATAGCTATTCCTGCCTCGGATATGATGTGACCTAGGTACTGTATTTGTGGTTTGTAAAAATCACATTTACTAAACTTTTCATAGAGCTACTGTTCTCTCAACACTAGAAGTACTATGCAAAGGTCTTCTTCATGTTCCTCTTTATTCTTGGAATAAACCAGAATGTCGTCAATAAAGACTAGTACAAACTTATCCAGATATTTACTGTATATGCTATTCATCATACACATAAAATTTACAGGTGCATTGGTCAACCCGAATGACATCACTACAAACTCGTAGTGCCTATACCTCATACGAAAGGCGGTCTTGGGAATATCTTCATCTTGGATCCATACTTGATGGTACCTAAATCGCAGGTTAATCTTCGAAAATATTTTGGCCCCTCCCACCTGGTCAAACAAATAATCAATCCTAGGGAGAGGGTAATGGTTCTTTATAGTCATTTTGTTCAACTGATAGTAATTAATACACATCTGCATCGTACCATCCTTCTTCTTTACGAAAAAAATCGGTACTCCCCAAGGGGACACATTGGGTCGGATATACCCTTTCTCTATTAACTCCTACAACTGTAGTTTGAGTTCCACCAATTCTGGTGCACTCATGCAGTAAGGGGCTTTGGAGGCCGAAACTTATCCTGGGGTCATTTTGATGGAAAATTCTAGGTATCATTTCGGAGGTAATCCAGGGATTTCCTTAGGAAACACATCCCTGAATTATTCAAGAACGGGGAAGTATGCTATGCATTTTTCTCTATCAGACTCTACGTCTCAGATGTTCAGCGCAAACAACTTGCAACCCTTCCTAACAAACTTCTTTGTTTGTAAGCTATAGATTTTTCTTACAGAAACTTTCTTTGGGATGCCCTGAACCTTCACTTGATTCTCTTGGCTATCAGTACACAAGATATACTTGTGTAGACAATCGAGCATGACATGGTGTTGTTCCAACTAGTCCATGTCGATAAGAATATCGTACAATCCTAAAGGTAGGATGTTCAGGTTTACCTTAGTAAGGAAACCATTTAGGTTTACTTCACATTCTTTAACAATTTCTGAAACATTTCGTTTCATACCGATGGCTAATTGTACTACCCAAGGTTTATTACAACATAGCTCCAGCAATCACCAAGATCAATAAGTATTGAAATAGAGGTGTTCAAGATCTTACCTCCAATCTTGACCATTGTAGCTTGATGGTCCACCTTTCGGCCATCTAATGCTGCATAGATTCGTGGGGTTCCCGCTATATCCTTGTTGTAATCTCACAGATCACATAAGGTTACCAATAATACATAAAATATACACAGATACAAGAGATAAGAACAGATAAGATGAACAGATTATATTATTCTCAATAGATCATACAAAGCCAAGAACTGAACTACGTTCTTGAGTGGCTCAACAGCCTAATATACAGGTTACAAACAGTTACAATCATAACTACCTGTCGGTTCACCGAACCGACACGACTATTAGTTAATGGACTAACTACTGTGTTTACTCAGCCGACCGACGTAGTCGGTCTCTCGACTTAGTCGGTTGATCGACTAAGTCGGTCTTCGTTCAAGTCGACTTTATGTCGACTTGCTCCTTCTACAATCCTCAATGGTAGGTTATTCTTGCAGGTTATGCAAGACTCCATTGTTCTTGTTCTTATAATCTCAGGCATAATGCGGACCGTTGCACTTCCAGCACGTGATCGCTAAAGGGGTATCTTTCGGCTCCACTCGCCACTTGGTATATTACCATTAGGAGTTGGTACATAAGGCTTCGTATCAGTTTTGTTGAAGTTCTTGTTCGATTGAAAGCTATTATTTTGATTTCTATAAGGCTGCAGGTTTGACCTAGGCTTGCGGTTATCAGAAAAGTTTCTATACTTTTCTCTTTTTTGGTTCTGGTTTTCTTACCATAACTTCCCATGTTCATAGCAGAGTCAGGACTTATGTAGTGTAGTATCCAGTGTTTTTGGAATGCTGAATTCAATCATGTCCCAAAATCTGGGAGGAAGACATCCTAGGAACTGCTGGATCTTCACCTTCTCTTATTTGATATATGGTACATAATGCAACAAATCTAGAAATCTATTTATAAATGCGTCCATAGTCATGGACACGATGCGCAGTTCATGGAACTCTTTTACCATGCGTTCAATGAACCTTTATGGCATGTATTTTTCTTGAAAAATATTTTGAAAGTTTTCCCAGCTTATTTCTTGCATCTCATATTTCTTGGTGTGCTTTAAATCTCACCACCATCTTGCTGCCTTACCATTCAGGTTGTAAATGTCAAGCCTACCCTGCATCACACTTGAATAGCTATGAACCTGGAAATAATTACTCATTCCCAGCAACCATTCTTCAACCTTTTCTACCATATTTACTTCACCTTCATAGGTCGAGGCTCTTATTTTTTGAAACTCCCCTTGAAGACTGTCATCACTTCTTTTCCTCTTTCTCCATGGAGAAAGTGAGTCATCACTAGCATGACTTTGATGATCTCCTTTAGTTGCTTTAGGTGTACCTTCTTTTTCTTCTTCTCTTGGGATGCTGTCCAGCTCATGGTACGGTTCTCTTTTGGATTTGTTGGTGGACTGGGTAGGTTTACCTTGCGGATTCCCTCTCGTCATGTTACACAATAATGCTTCATTTATAGCTTGTTATTCCTTTCTTTCATTTAGATTGTCTTCTCTGAAACTTTTCAGTTTAGCTTGACGACTATGCAAAGTTTTCAGCACATCAGAGTTAAGCTCGACCACCAAGTTCACTTTCGGAGTGGGGGTGGTCATTTCTTCCTGTCGACTATTTTCTTCCTCAGTATTCATAAACTGAACAACGCTGTAAAAATTTTCCTGTAACACAAATTTTTTTAAAAGCAGCAAAAATTTCTATTAGTAACAAAAATTACTTATCATACTTTATTTTCTCTGCGTGAATTCCTGGTGCACCCATAAGTCTCTCAGTATTGACACTGGGCTCTGATACCACCTGTAATGTCCCCAAAAATTGAAAAAACAAATTGTAGGCTAGTGAAAACTACCCAAAGGGGATCATTAATACCCATGTAGAATTACATGTGCCACTTATACTTTCGATCTCTTAAGAAACTACCCATACTGTCTTGTTAATCTCGTATCCATTCAGTGAATATTAGTTTGTTTACTTCTTATGTCTTAATCCTATTATTCAAACTATTGCTACATCTTAGTTATTAATGTCGGTGAAATCATGAATTATATAGATCATTGTTTTACTCCTATACATGTGTACTTTGTTTATTTAATAAAAACTACCTTAACTTTGTTGAAGGGAAAAAGTGGTAGAGTGGCAGGACTTGTTCTTCCATGACAATCTGAGAGGTAAGGTATTACTTAGTTACACAGGCTTACTTAGTTCAATTTAACTAAGGCACCTTTTTTATTTACTTACACAGTTCATTACTTTGCGATGGGATCTGGTGTAAAGTGTGTTGAACGTCTTGATCCTAGAGGACCTGCTACTACTTGTTATGCTGCTTATCGACTTGGTTTTATAACTTGGTAAGTGTTGTTATCGTCAATTTAAGTATTGTGGCTAAATTTCCCTTGCACTAATTATTCTTCGTTATGTTTTAAATTCATTATTCTAAGTGTCATTAATACATTTTACAGTCTATGTATATTTCTACTATATTTATTAACATCTCTTATGTTCTTTTATTGACAGGTCTTTATATCGGTTTAAGAGAAGACCTTTGGATTTTATAGTCAGAGAGGTTATCATGGCATACTTTGTATGCCATGATTCTTTAACATGAATACCTTGCTACTAAGGGATCAAAATCATAAGCTCTAAATCTATGGTCTAAACACTTTCTAAATACCTTAGGTGTGGGTGCTTTGAATTTGGACTAGCACATCCTATGGACTATGTGTTATTGTAATCCTATCCTAATGAAAACTTTGTAATATGTTTAATGTATGAATAGAGTTTGGGTGGCAACATATCATATGGTATAAACCTTTCCATAGCAGGGTTTGAGCTTTAATGTGGGATATGGATTATACGTTGTAATGTAGCGAAGCATAAACTATGGAGAGTGGGTTTTTATCTAGCTTTAATGGTTTCCAGCTAGTGCATTCAATGCGTTTGGTGAAATGCACAACCTTCCCTTAGTATTGGCTCACGATGGTTGTGTGTGTTTTCATTTGTGGTTTATGTGTTTTTCCTTTGCGAAGAGGGAAAGCCATGGAGGCAACCTCTAGACTGTGAGGTATGACTGCGTTTGAGTTTATATGCCTACACATTGGTTTGGTTTAAAGTTTGCTCAATCATACTTCTCATTTCTCTTGGCTTGTGTGTTTGCAAGTGCTGAAGGGGAAAGAGGGGCAATGTGTCTTCAACTCTATGGCTCCAAGCATTGCATTCTTGGCCACGGTAAGCCTATGAGCAAGGTTTTACTTGCTATCTCTCGGCTCTCTTAGGTAGACTGCGTATAGATTTGTTGCTTGGTTTTGGGTTTTTATGCCATGGGTTTCGATGTGGGGTTTTAGATTCGCCTTCGGGCATACGATTACAGACTTGGGTTTTGAACAATGTTGAAAAGACTTTGGCCATGGGTGAAGTCGCACCTCCTCTGGTTCTATGTATAATTTTGGGTTTTTAATTTTGCTTGGGCTGTTATCAGCATAAAGAGGAATGTTTGGCTTCTAGCATACTTGGTTTTGGTTTATGCACATTGTTTTTCATTGGGGAATTTTAGCCATGGGCTGCACCATTGCTTGCAATGGTGCGTTAGCCCATTAGCATGCCTGTGTTAACTTGATTATAAGCTTTAATATGATTACTATGTAGTTTACTTGGAAATCTATGTGTAAAAGGATGCATACGGTTTTTAATACTTGATTTACCATGGTTCAAACTGTGATGAGCATAGCACAATTTTGATGCGTTTAATCTATGGTTAGGAATGATTTATGTGGGTATTTTGCATCTTTAAGGTTCTGAGTATTAAATCGTTATTTAATATATGGTGTAAAGATATAGACATCATGGGTATAGTCCATGCTGTGAATGGCATGTGACTTCCCGCAGTGCTGCGATAGTATAGCGTAGGGTTTCAAATAGTAGAGAATGTGTATTAGTTCTAAAATTTGGTCGAGGACATGACTTATGTGAGCACTGTGCATTAGTGGGTTTCGTGGAGCCCAAGGTTTACAGACCCTCGATGGCATTTGTTATTTTTAATGTAACTAGACTCTATATATTTTATATTTTGATGGATGTATTTATAAACCACATCCCACATACGATTTTGTACTGTGCATGGCCTATGTGAGAATGGTTATAGGATTTGGTTGTCGTTTTGTGTATACATTATGTATGGTTTGTTGTTAGGGCTTTGCCTTGGGTCTTGAAATCCATGGGAATCAATGTCACGGCCTCTGTTGGCAACAGGGTCTTTAATGTAATGTAATGAATGTATTTTAATGAATATAACAAACTGGGCTTGCATGCCCACCGGATTCGATTCTTGCTACTGTTTGCAATATATAGATTTATGATATGATTTTGGTGTTTCTTTTACTATGATATGTTATACTGTATAAGATATATTATTTTTACTTGGATATGGTTATGCTTATTGAGTTATGTAATTTGGTTTATGGTTATGTATAGATGGATAGTTAGAACTGTGGGTTCTGTTATATGAATTACGATCAAAGAATTTGTAAAGGACCGGTTGATGCCCCAAAATTCACAGGCAACAACAGTAAGAGACTCTCCCCAGTCAATGTTCCCAACTAGTCCGTTGACTGTTTGGTATAGGGAATCCGTCCGGTTTGCGGTCTGGCTACCGTAGGTCAAAGTAACAAAAACAAAGACTTTACCGGTTGCGGCTCGGTCCACCGTGTATTTTGTATTTTTTACTTAATGTATGATATGCAAGTGCCTAATTAACCATGCAGGGCGATAAGATGCAAGGAGCAGTCACAATGTGATGCGCAGGTTCTTACCTCTCATCTTAGACTCACTAGCATCTAAATCACATACAACTAGGAATTAAAACAAACTATCTAAACTATCCCTAGGGAGAAAGATTATCATGCATTGGTGAGTAATATATTTTATACATGCATAATGAAGAGTTACAGATAGCTGACACTTATTTCAAGAAACATGAACAATTGCAGATTTTTGAACAACCAGTTAGCCAATTGTTTTATGAACAACATCCATTACTCATAGTGGAAAAACATCACAAAATATATTGAAAAGCATTCAACAAGAACATAGGTTTAGGAAGTTAAACACTCTCCGAGTTAACGAAACACAGCTGAAAAAGAAATAGTTCCCCTTCAACCTTGTTCATTTAATCACATTGATACATTCCACATTTTGCTTTCTCCAACAGGCAAAAGTTGCAGTTTCTGATTGTAAAACGAAATAGTTCCTCTTACAAGAAAATGGTTTACAAATTATTCCAGGGAAAAAGTCCCTTCTAAATTCTAAATTTCAAGTATTTAAACTACAACAGCCGATCGTTTGGGCTGCCCCCCAAACGGATGACCTTTCCTCCCCAACGCTTCATATTCCTTTATATTTTCTACGCATGCCCATAAGTGGCTAAGTAACTGCCCGACCTTTCAGAACTGCTCCTTTGTCACCATTCATTTTGTCTTTTCTTTGGTTTTTCCATCTTACGATCCTACTGTTTTCGGCTCTACCTTCACCAAACAGTCTGCCTCCCTCGACCAATCTCTGAAAAATACCTGCAATCAAATGACGAGCATCATTTGTGGGAAACGCATTTAAACCACAGTAGCAAACTAAACTGACTGAACGGCTAATCCATAGGAAATGGTCAGGTGCACCACCTTCATTTTACAAAAGCCAAACATACTACCTTGTTCTTCTACAGGCTTGTGATAACAAAACCAACGGTGGAAAACGGGAGGAAACCAACATCGGAAGCCAAATGGCTTTCTTGGCCGCAACGACGGAAGAGTCAATGCTACCGGCATGCGACAGGAGGGCGGGAAAAACTTTGAATCAGAAATTGGATGGATTTCCCTTTCGGAAGCTCAATGACTTTGAGAGCCGCAATGGCGGAAGGGAAGGCTGAAGACATGCGCGACCTGTGAGCAGGAACAACTTTAAATCGGAAGTCGGAGCACTTTGCGCTTTGGAGGCTTAACCACTTTGGGAGCCGCAACGGTGGAAAATAAATGACTACGGGAAAGCAATTAAAAGAACAATACACATCGGCAGTCGGAGCAATTCAACGTTCGGATGAAGAATCGATTTAGGAGCCGCAATGGTGAAAAATAAGACTGACGCATTAAACAGTGGACTGCTTTAGGCTTTGGAAGATTATTTGTTTTGGAGCCGCAGCGGCGGAAGCTAAAGAAGACTACAACCCCTGATCAAAAATGAAAAATGCTAAGTGCTTAAGACTCTGAATTCCATCAATGGAAAAGATTCCTTCTGAAATGGTGGCCCTTTGACAAGCAAATCAACTTAAAATCTGCGATCCAATACACTTAGAAACACAGGAAACCACTCGAGAACCAGGACAAGAGTTATGAACCTTCCATAATCATTCAAATCAAAGTGTGACCAACGACAAATCACGGAGCACACGATTAACGACAAACGCTAAATCAAAAGGAGGGACCCAAAATTTTAAGAAATTTAGGGAGAACGATTGTAGCTGCAACAATTGGCAATTACCTGGTGAACCTAGATCTCTGGGTGCTTATTCTTTGAGTGACAGACTGTTTAACAACAAATGCATTCTATTGAATTCGTCCAGCTATCTGGATTTCTTGAATGCCGGAAGTGTGTACCTTCAATCATTGATAATAGTCTGATTTGGGAGAGTGGAAACCAAGATTTGCAAGTCTAGATAACTCTGTTGAGGCTAGAAGATGAGTTTTATTATTACCTTTGTCTTCAGGTAGCTGATAGCTTGGACACCACAGGATTATAGCACATGGTAAATAGAAATATTTGTTTGTTCCTCATTCCCATGCCATTTTAGCACTTTTGTGCTTTTGGAGTTTTGTCCCTTTTCATATGAGTCCTCCTGCATGCCTTTCTTACTGAATTTTAATTCAGGATCCTCTATCCCATAGTGTCCTTTTGTGTGAGAGATGTATTTAATTTTTAGCTCACGGACGGAGAGGATATTTTGGCAATTTAGTACAGATGATTCAGCACCTGCTTTGATTTATGATGCTTTCATAGGAGTTTTGACTCTTTATTTTCCTTTTGGCATTCGTTTCTTGGCATGGGACCATTTATATTTAATATATTGTTCACCTTGCTCCTTTCCATGGGTCTTCTGCTGTCACTCCTTAGAACATTTAAGTGTGACGTGGATGGAGCCTCAACATAGTACTCCAGACTCTTCGAATCCGGTTTATTTCACAGGGTTAAGCAGGACTTCAATGCACACAGAATTATTTGAGAAAAGACTAAACTGGAAGAAATTCTTTTATACAAACAGTGACCCACAGTCTGATCACTAAATTGTTTATCATTCCCAAAAATTTTGATGTTCCCCATGCAACCACGGGTTCATCCCCTTTATTGAAATCAAGACAATCAAACTAAAACAAACTGTAAAACATGACTCAAAAGACAGCCAAACAGATTATTTATATACAAGACAGAAGAACTCAAAGAAACTTAGGAAAAATAAGTCTTCAGAACCAAACCATTCACTGGTAAGTTCTCTTCCCATCCTTGCAAATCTTGCAACTTGTAAGTAGAACGGCCATGCTTTGTCACTATCTGATAAGGGCCTACCCACAACTGCTGGAATTTAGTGTGCTTTCCTTTCTCATCATGGGGGTGATCCCATTTAAGGACTAGGTCTCCTACTTCAAAGTCTTTTGTTCCATCTTTATGCTTGTCGAACCATCTCTTAACTAACTCCTGCTGTTGCTTAAAGCGTTCTTTGGCTTTAGATCTAGCCTCTTCTGCTTTCAGGAGATTATATATTCTTATTTGTAAAACTTCATCATACGACCCCCTAGACTCTTGAGCTAGTATGGAAGATGGTAACATGATATTGGGAGGAAGGAGGGCTTCTTTACCATAGACAAGGGTATATGGAGACACTCCAATTGTAGACTTGGGGGTGACTCTATTGGCCCAAAGGGCATTTGGTAATGCTGAGTGCCAACTCCTCTGGTTTTCTACCACAGTCTTCTTTAAAATTCTAATCAGATTTTTGTTGGAGGATTCAGCCAGGACATTGCCTTGTGGATAGTAATTAGCAGAATAATGAAATTTTATCCCTTTATCATGAGCAAAAGCAGTCAATTTAATTGATGAAAAGTACTTAGCATTATCAAAAACTAACGAAATTGGAACTCCAAACCTGGTCATGATGTGATCTTGTAGGAAGCTGATGACCTCGTCTTTATTTATCTTGCACAGTGGGATGGCTTCGACCCAGCCAGTGAAATAATCAGTAGCAATCAGAATGTACTTGTGTTACAAAGAGGAACTCGGTTTTATTTCTCCAATAATATCCAATCTCCTTTTCTTGAATGGTTCTGTGATCATCACAGGCTTTAGAGGTGCTGCTGCTTTAGGCTGTCTCCCACTACACCTTTGGAAAATATCACACTTCCCGACATGTGTGTGTGTGTCTCTAAAGAGCGTAGGCCAGTAGTAACCTGCCTTGAGGATTTTGTGGGTTGTGGTATCCCTTGAATAATGTCCTCTAGTGGGACCGTCATGCAATTCTGCCATTACTTTCTTTGCATCTTCCTTTTCTAAGCATCTGAGAAGAACCCTGTCATAATTCTTTTTGAATAATACCCCTTCAACAAGTTGATATGAGGCTGATTTAAGACACAATGCTCTCCTTTGCTTGGAATTCCAATGTTTTGGCAACATTCCTACCTGCAGGTAATGCACAAGGTCTCTATACCAAGACTCGGGAGCTGTAAACAAAGGGCATACCTCCATTACATGTAATTCGACTTCATCTTCCCAGGTGTGTTCTTCATTTTTTCCATTTTCATTCATTTGTTTGCACAACCCTTGTCCTTTAACTATCGATGGTGGCTTGAATTCAAGGTCGTACTCTTGAAGAGCTGTTACCCAGTTGCCTCTTATTTCTCCTAAATCCTTCTATATAAGAAGAGACCTCATAGCTGGGTAGGGGACGATCACCTTGGTTCTATTTTTTAAAATATAAGGCCTGAATTGCTTTATTGCTTTGAATACAGCGTAAGCATGTTTATCAATAGTTGGGTAATTCAATTCGCCCCCCTATAGACTAGTACTCATAAAGGATATTGGGAATTCATCCCCCCCATCTTCTTTTTGGGTGAGCACAGCTGCTAGTGAATCATCGGATGTGAAGGTGTACAAGATAAAATCTTTGTCAAAATTTGGGCTTTTCAGGGAGGGTGCATGTGCAACAGCAGTTTTGATTTTTCTAAATGCTCTCTTCTCAATTTCAGTCCACTTGAATAGTGCATTTTGCTTTACCATCTGCTGCAACAGCTTGACAATCTGAGCAAAATCAGGCACAAACCTTCGCACGAAATTTATCGTTCCCATAAATGATTGCATCCCCTTTTTATTATGGGGCAAGGGGATTTGTTCAATAGCCTCGATTCTTTCTGGATCTATAGAGATTCCTTTCTTTGAAACTATGTGACCCAGCAACTTTCCCTCCATGACAGTGAACACACACTTCTTAGGATTGAGTGAGATGCCGTATTTTCGACAACGTTCGAAAATTTTCCTTAAGTGAAACGCATGCTCTTCTCTTCTCTTCAATAATATTGTAATATCATCAAGGTATACTACAGCACTTCATCCAATCAATCCTCGGAAAGCTATGTCCATAGCTATCTGAAAGGTTGCTCCAGCATTTATAAGCCCAAAGGGCATTGTCCTGTAGGTGAAGGTTCCCCATGTGGTCCTGAACATTGTCTTTAATCTATCTTCTTCGGCTACTAATACTTGATTGTAGCCAAAGAAACCATCTAATAATGAAAATAGTTCAAAACCTGAGACCATTTGCAGCAATTGCTCCATGGGTGGTACAGGGTGGTTATCTTTATCGGAAGCACGGTTTAGATTTCTGAAATCCACGCAGAGTCTGATTTCTCCAGACTTTTTCCTTACTGGTACCAGATTTGATACCCACTCAGAGTGTCTGACTTCAAAAATGATTCTAGCATCCAATAATTTCTTCACTTCACTCTGAATCAGCGGTTCCAATTTTGGATGCATTTTTCTTAACGATTGCTGATAGGGATTGACGCCTGCTTTAATGGGGACGACATGCTTGATGATGTTGGTGTTGTATGTTTTCAAATCTTCGTACGTCCATGCGAACACATCTTTATATTGTTTAAATAGACTGATGAATTTGTCTCTTTCTGCTGGTGAACAACACTTGCCGAGATTCACAAATTTGGGATTCGTCTCAGTCCCTAAATTTATCAGGTCGAACTGTAGAGATGAGTTGTGGGTCTTCCCATTGGCTGGTCTTCTGAACTTTTCATTTAAATCAAACATTTTTTCTAATGTTCTGACACCTTTAGGAATGAAATTGTCATATTTCATCTCGGCCTGATGCTCTTCATCGTCTATGATTGCTCCTTTAAACACGTCGTCATTTGTCAAACATTCTATGATTTGCTGATCATCGTCGAACACTCACAAGTTGGTGATCATATCCGGTACTGAGGGCCTGAAAAGAAATTCGACAGAACATTGATTATTAGTGGGTATGAGTCTAGCGGCTGATGTGGCCAACAGATCAGCAGCTGCGTTTTTAATTCTTGGAATTGAAATGATGTTGAATGCATTAAAACATTTAAGCAAATCTCATACCTCATTCTGGTAAGACTTTAAGTGAGGAGAAACACAATGTATCTGATTCCAGATTTGTTTCACAATAATTTCAAAATCCCCCAAAACTTTTAGATTACCTACCTTTAATTCAATTTCCTTCTTTAGTCCCTGCACCAGTGCTTCGTACTTAGCTGTATTATTAGTACACTCAAACTCTAATCTACATGAAATGAAATGTTTATTCTTCTGCGGGTCTATTAGGACACAGCCAGCCCCTAACCCTTCTAATGTCTTAAAGCCATCAAAAAATAAAATCCAAAAATCACTAACTACTGAAGGTGAATCTACTCCTACTACTAATCTTACTATGTTACAGTCAATCTCATCAGCCTGTGAGAATCGAAGGAGATCAGGCTGGGTGTCAGATGTGTTGCTTGCTTCTTCCGCTTGATAATTCCCTGGTTCCAACTCAATAAAATAGTTTCCCAGTACAGAATCCACTGGTACATTCTTCTCCTCCAGCTGACTAACATTGTACTTCATGTGAGGCTCTCTTAGAATCTTAATCTGGTTTGGACTCCCTTTGTATGGAAACCAAATATGGGACCAATCTAAGGTGAAATATCCATTTAATTTGGCCGACGAATCTCTGCTCAGGACAAGACCGTAAGCATCTGGTATATCAGCCACCACGATGTTAATTGGAAAAAAATTTCATTAGATGCCAGACGGACTAGGACATCTTCCAGCTCACCAATTACCTTTACATCCGTTCTATCCAATTGAACCACCCTCCACGTGGATGGCTTAGGCTTCCCATTGATCTTTTTACAGATTGATATGGGCATAACATTTACCGATGCCCCTGAGTCTACCAAGCAATTATGTACATTATGATTGAAAATTTCAAACGTGAGGAGGAAAGGTGGATGTTTTCTTTTAGACTTACCTCCAACGCTGGTTTCTCCAATTTCTTCTTCTTCCTAAGGTTGATTGTTGGAGGGAAGCTTCCCATCTGATGCTTCAAGTGCTTTCAACAGTCTTTCTTTTTACTGCGGTACTTTACACATTTCAAATAGCAGAACATTCGCTTTTACCTTATTTAAATCCTCCACGATGTCATAGTCCATCGGCTGCTCAATGTGGTGAGTTTTACTAGCATTCATCTTTTCTTCACTTGGCTTGGCCCGTGCGTCATTCTGCCCAGAATCTTGGCTGGTAATAGTGAATTCTGGAACTATATCAGCTGAGGGTCTGTTTTGAAATTTATTTATATATCTTTGCAGCCTTTTGATCTTTGGTAGTATAATACTGTTGTCTTTAATCGGCCCTTGGCTCCTCGTTGCTACGTAGATTTCCTCTTCAGCATCAAATAAGGAAACAAAATTCCACAAAGCCATAGTTTCCTCCTCTTGATCATTCGTTGCAGTGGTACTTTCTGTTCTTTCTTCAGCTCCCTCTTCTATTAATCTGGAATCCAAGAGCTGATTCATGACCAAAGTCATCGAATTTATCCATTGAGGACAATTCTTTTCAGAGTGTGGTTGTTGGTGGAAAGTGCAGAAATTGTCCATGCCGACCTCTGTTAGATTCATAGATGCAGTATTGGGAGGAGGGGGTTGAGACTGATGGTTATCCTCTCTTTTCTTATAATATGGCTTATAAAACTTTTGTGTTTCCTTTTCTTTCTCCATATCTTTGATCTTGTTGGAAAGCTTCTACATCATTTTGGCCATATTTTCCAAATCTGGCGACTTTTCTTCCTTAGGTTTAGTAAACAATAAGGATTTTCTGCCTGCACCTTTTTCTCTTGACTACTCTGGATAGTCTTCAATACTCTCTCTTTCAGCTTCCACTACTTCATCCTCTTCATAGGTTTCCGTCAAAGTAGGCTTGGCCCTGCCTTTGGCAAACATGGCCAAATCAGGGCCTAACGCTGAAGTATAATACTCAATCAATACATTGTCCCGAAGGCTTATCTGTTTCAGAGAAATTCTTGAGATATGCTGCAAACCGTTGTGTGAAATTGTGCACTTTTTCTTTTCTTTCTTTCTTCAACGCGCACAGCCCCTTCATGAGAGTTGCATACTTACTTCTGAAAATTCTTTTGAAGGTATCCCAATCAGGTATAGAGTTAGCAGGCAATCCAAAGTACCATGACGCTGCAGCTCCTTTGAAGGTATGCGGGAACAGTCTGCATACCACATCTTCATATTCCCCGACCCTTAATACTTCAATTGCCAAGTAAAAACTTTGTAGGTGATCATCTACTAGTATTTTCCCATTGGGGTCAAACTTGGCCAACATCTTGTCAAAGGATTGAGGTAGGTCGTGCAATGGAGGTGTCATGTTTAATGGTGATCTGGCTCTCCATGCAGGTGGCGGATTTGATGGGTTAGGTGATGGATTAGAATTTACTCCCACCATGAGTCTAGGTGGAGAATGGGGAGGTGAACCAACTAGAGTATGAGCAGGAGAACTGTGAGGGGTTTCTCGGCCTTCTTGATTCAAAGGTAGCACAACTTCATGTAAGGCTGTTTCTACAAGTTCTTCCCAGTCTCCAACCAACACTGAGTCTTTCGCTACAGGACGATCTTTCCTTTTATACTCTCTTTTGGGAAATTCAGGGATGATTGGCAATCCTCCAATATTCTTTACATATTCCCTGGTGTGTCTTTTTAGATCATTAACAATTTCGTTGCCAACAGAATATAGATGTTCTCTTTCCTCCGGAATTGGATTTTGAAACCCACTGCTTTCAGAACTGTTACTGGTGGAATATTCTCAGGAAAATGGGTTTCCTTGGCCAACCATACACTGGCGGCCCTCCTTCTAGCACCAAATATGTTGATGTTCCGAAATTCACAGGAAACAACAGTAAGGGACTCTTCCCAGTCAAAGTTCCCAACTAGCCCATTGATTGTTTGGTATAGGGAATCCGTCCAGTTTGCGGTTCGGCTACCGTAGGTCAAAGTAACAAAAACAAAGGCTTTACCAGTTGTGGCCCGGTCCACCGTGTATTTTGTATTTTTGACTTAATGTTTTATACGCAAGTGCCTAATTAACCATGCAGGGCGATAAGATGCAAGGAGCAGTCACAATGTGATGCGCAGGTTCTTACCTCTCGTCTTAGACTCACTAGCATCTAAATCACATACAACTAGGAATTAAAACTAACTATCTAAATTATCCCTAGGGAGAAATATTATCATTAATTGGTGAGTAATATATTTTATACATGCATAAAGAAGAGTTACAGATAGATGACACTTCTTTCAAGACACATGAACAATTGCATATTTTTGAACACCCAGTTAGTCAATTGTTTTATGAACAACATCCATTACTCATAATGGAAAAACATCACAAAATATACTGAAAAGAATTCAACAAGAACATAGGTTCAGGAAGTTAAATACTCTCCTAGTTAATGAAACACAGTTGAAAACGAAATAGTTCCCCTTCAACCTTGTTCATTTAATCACATTGATACATTCCACATTTTGCTTTCTCCAACAGGCAAAAGTTGTAGTTTCTGATTGTAAAACGAAATAGTTCCTCTTACAAGCAAATGGTTTACAAATTCTTCTAGGGAAAAAATCCCTTCTAAATTCTAACTTTCAAGTATTTAAACTACAGCAGCTGATTGTTTGGGCTTCCCCCCAAACGGATGACCTTTCCTCCCCAATGCTTCATATTCCTTTATCTTTTCTACGCATGCCCATAAGTGGCTGAGTAACTGCCGGACCTTTTAGAACTGCTCCTTTGTCACCATTCATTTTGTCTTTTCTTTGGTTTGTCCATCTTACGATTCTACTGTTTTTGGCTCTACCTTCACCAAACGGTCTGCCTCCCTTGACCAATCTCCGGAAAATACCTGCAATCAAATGACGAGCATCATTTGTGGGAAATGCATTTAAACCACAGCAGCAAACTAATCTAACTGAACGGCTAATCCACAGGAAATGGTCAGGTGCACCACCCTCATTTTACAAAATCTGAACATACTACCTCGTTCTTCTACAGGCTTGTGATAACAAAACCAACGACAAAAAATGGGAGGAAACCAACATCGGAAGCCAAATGGCTTTCCCGACTGCAACGATGGAAGATTCAATGCTACCGGCACACGACGGGAGGGCGGGAAAAACTTTGAATCGAAAATCGAATGGCTTTCCCTTTCGGAAGCTCAATGACTTTGAGAGCCGCAACGGCGGAAGGAAAGGATGAACACACGCGCGACCTGTGAGCGGGAACAAATTTAAATCGGAAGTCGGAGCACTTTGCACTTCGAAGGCTTAACCACTTTGGGAGCCGCAACGATGGAAAAGAAATGACTACGGGCAAGCGATTAAAAGAACAATACACATTGGCAGTCGGAGCAATTTGACCTTTGGATGAAGAATCGGTTTAGGAGCTGCAATGACAGAAAATAAGACTGACACATCAGACAGTGGACTGCTTTAGGCTTTGGAAGCTTAGTTGCTTTGGAGAGGCAACGGCAGAAGCTAAAGAAGACTACAGCCCCCGATCAAAAATGAAAAACGCTAAGTGCTTAAGACTCTGAATTCCATCAACGAAAAAGACTGCTTCTAAAATAGTGGCCCTTTGACAAGCAAATCAACTTAAAATATGCGATCCAATACACTTAGAAACACAGGTAACTACTCGAGAACCAGGACGGGAGTTATGAACCTTCCATAATCATTCAAATCAAAGTGTGACCAACGACAGATCACAGAGCACACGATTAACGACAAACGCTAAATCAAAAGGAGGGACCCAAAATTTTAAGAAATTTAGGGAGAACGATTGCAGCTGCAACAGGATCACATGGATGGTCATGATGCTTCCTCTGATTATTTATAATGTTGTTTCATTTATGTGGAGTATTTTTAATGCAGAATTGTAATATGGATACATACCTTGAAAGGTATTAGAGGAGTTATTTAATTTTGGAAATAAATGTGTAGATAGTTTTCATAAAGATTTATACCTGATATTTTTATTTATATGTATATATAGTTATCTTATAAAATAGTTCTAGTTGTAAGTAATACCCTAGGGTTATCTATATAGTATATTTATTTCTTTAAACTTACTCCTATGAAAATACAATCTATGAAAATATATTGGAACCTAGCTATATACAGCCTATGAAAATATTTACCACGCTAAGATATATTGAAGAGAATACAAATCCTAGCAACATATAGGCAGACATCAATCATATAGGGTTAGTAAATTCATTGGAAACATTCATCTAACATATTCATTGTATAATCCAGAAGATAGCATAGACAGTATAGGCTTAGATTTTAAGAAAGGTAACCCTAGGAGATATGGACAGAGCCAACCAATTCTAGGGTTAATAATATATATAAATATTTTACATAAAGCAGCTAGCATTTACCCTAGAAATGAACTTTGACATACTTAAGAACTCATACCTCTAAGTTATCTTCCTGAAGCTCCTTCAATGGTTGAACCTACACACTTTTTAAATATCTAGCATTATCAATTTAAGATAGATCTGACCTCTGATTTTGATGACCAAATAATTTGGGAACTACCACGTTCCTCCCAAACATGACCTAGAACCATTCCAAGTTCCAATCTAGATCCACCCGAGCTGGAATTCAACATGCAAGTAGCTTAGAGCTTCTAAGGTAGGGTTTCCTAACTAGTATTCATTTCTAAATTAGTTCTCTTTTCCTTGCAGGAGAAAGTTCTCCAGGAAAAACACTTGAGATAAAAAACAGGAAGAATAATAATTATCCAAGATAAAAAAATCAGAACCCCAAGCCTTTGCTTGGCTTGAGTCTTTATAGACAGACTTTTCAGTCAAATGGGCAGTTAAATCAAGAAATCATTGATTTCATGATATAACCCTTTTTAATTTATTGGGGTAATTTTCAATTCTTAACCTAGGAACTTTTAACTAGTTCGTAGTTAGTATTTCATAGATATTTCACTATTTATTAATCCTTTAGTAATAAATAATAATTGGTGGAGCTTTTCTTCTTTCTTTATCCAGTCATATAATTAATCATAGTTAATTCTTTATACATACTATGTATAAATACATAGTATTAAAATACTTGTTAACATTTGTCTTCGGGCATCATTTATCATGATCCCTAGACTTAACGACACTTCTTTATGAAGGTCAAGTAGATAGATGGCTTAGGTCTACTAGTCTAGGAAACTCTAAACATCGTTGCATGTTGGATTTCCCTCGTCTAACCTGGTAGCTCTTCAGTATTTGATGAGAATACATAAATTTGAAATTCCATTTAATCACTTATAAATAAGTATGATGAGATCAATATTTTTCTCTAGTCGTTTTCACCCGAAAGTTATTAAATTCTTTTCAGTAACCCCTAGCGCTTACCAGAGCCCATACTCAACACTTGCAACAAGGAGTTACAAACATAGTGCAATTCCAGAACTCTCCCTCAACACTAAATACTAGGATGTACTTGTATGATACACCTAGGGATACAATGGCCAAGGATCCGATGCTCCAGAGCTTATGCTCAACATCAACATGGAATGCTCCATATATTAGGCCCAACATTTCCAATTATATTTTCATGTGCTCTGGAGCTTTATGCTCAACACAAATGTAAATAATCATTTTCTCCAGAGCCTATCGCTCAACACAAAACATCTCATCGATCATGTGCTTCAGGCTCTACGACTAACACAACATATATATCATCAATAATAGGCTTACGCCAAATATACAAAACAAATCATCATGTTCATATACAGTGGGGTCTTTGACCCAATATAAAGTAAATCATCAATATAATCATTCTGATCAATAGGCTCATGCCTATAAATGGTAGGTCCAAAATTCGGGATATTACATGCTCTCCAAAATTACTTTCGAATATCAGATCCCCTAAGTCTTCTCTTGTCTTGGGTCTTTATAGACAATATTTAGGAAATGGAAATTGTTTTAAAACTTGAGTTAGATCAATAATCCTTTATTTTCTTAAAAATAATATTTAATTGATTTATGTGAATTTAATAATTATTTTGTTTAACTTATGAACTTTTTACTAGTTCCTAATTTGAGTTTTATGATTGAATATTTACCTAATCATTTTAGTAAATAATAAATACGTAGACTTTTTATTTATCTTTATTTCCTTATATATATTTACAATTATTATTTTATTCATAATATATATAAACTATATATATTATAGGGTGAAATCATGAACCTGGGTGTCTATTCCGTGAGAATCAACTTTTGGAATCCGTATTTAAAACACTTTCGGCTAAACTAATTTTATTTTTGGCCAAACAAATAAAAAAAAAATCGACTAAACTATTATTTTGGCGGAATGTTAAAACTAGTGGGGAACCTCGTTCTGCAGGATTTGTAAGGATCGCCGGAAAAATAATGTTCGATAGATGCTTTTTTGATCGAACAGTTTTTTGGCCAAAAGATTGTTCTGCCGAAATATTTTTCGACCAAATAGATGTTTTCGGCTGAACAATCTTTCGGCTGAAAAAAGTTATATATATTTTAATCGACGCAACTATTTATAGTTTTGTCGTTTATGATTTTTCAGCGTGTCTGGTTTGCAATTTTCACCATGTCTAGTCTGTGATTTTTCACCTGGTCAATGGGTGTCGGGCCTCATCTGTCTGTCTAGTGGCCTCGCCTGTCTGTCTGCAGGACTCTCTTGTTTGTGGGCCTTCCCTGTCTGAGTAGGAGGCCTGTCTGGTGCTTCGTGGCTTCGCCTATGTGTTAGGGCTTCAACAATTTTTCCTGTCTGTTTGGTACTTTCACTGCTTTGCTTGTCTGCGTGTGCTTCTGGCCTTGCATGTCGCCTATTTGCGTGTGTTTAGGCATCGCCTCTCTATGTGTGGTTTGGGCCTTGCCTATCGCCTGTGTGTTTCAGGCCTCGCCTGTCTATGTGTGTGGTTCAAGCCGCACCTATCTGCATTGGAGGATTTTCTGGTGCTTCACGGCTTCGCAGTCTATCTGTGGTCGAGGAGGAGGAGCGGTTTTGCGATCTATATTTGTAGTCCTCTGTCTGGGTATATTTTCCATAATCGCTTATCATTCATATCGCTTTTTATTTTTCTTTTATAATGATGTGATAAGTTATCAATTGTTTATGCCACTCATTACTGTGCTTTTTTATCAAATGAAATGATTTTCATCATTACGGTGACACTCATATCACCCTACATCAATTTACTTTTAGGTCTGTGGGCAAGGAGGAGGAGTGGGTTCATGGTTTGTCTTTTAGGTCCATTTGTGGGCTTGGGAGGAATGTCTGGTGCTTTGTGGCTTCACAGTCTGTCTATTAGGTCTGATATGTAACGTATCATTTTCTTTAGGTCAGATAAAAGTGACAGTATGTTTTTATCGTTCTAAATTAGTTTCTAGGATTTGATTTTTAATAGGGTATCAATTTGATATAAGTGACCATAATTCTCACCATTTAGATCCCTGGCCTAGGCTTGGTTACATTGGATATTTACATGTTGAAGTGTTTGCATGTTCACACTTACTAGGTCTCATAGCACACATAAATGATTAATAGATAACTGTCAAATGATCAATAGATAATTTCCACAGTTATAAAGGATGTGATTTAAGTTATATATAGGCATTTTTTTCCTGGAAAAAAAGCGTAACTTTATATCATCTTATTGAGAACAAAATTACATTCAGAATATACACAGTCTGTGTATTTTAAGTAAAATATAAAACATAATGTATGGATATATGATGAATAATATCCCGCTGTAGAGTCCCTTGACCAAATGCCTTCACAAAAAAGAACCATATACCATCATCACAGTCTATACTGTTGTACCATGCCCCCAAAAAACAGAGTCAAATATGCAGTATCTGTTCAACCGAGTGTCAAAAATTGAGTCATATAAGGTGAATCACCACCTCCAAAAAAATTAATATAAGAAACAGATCAAATAATATATTCTGCAATATAGCAAGAGTCCACATAGTTCTGATAGAGGTGAACAAAGTAAAGCATAAAATCATAAACCAGCCCCCTCCATGAAAGGCCGATGATAGTAATCTTGTACGAGTCCATCTAGGGACTCCCTAATATTCCACCTTCCCACCTCCACCTGTAAGCCCTCCTTCGAAGCCCTATCTGCAAGCATGTTATTTTCCCTCTAAACATGCTCGCAATCGAAAGTTGCATAAGTTTCAATCACAGCCCTTACGGAAAATAAGATAGTTTCAAGTCTAATGTTCTGACATATTTGAATTCCTTTGATCGAGTTGATCAGATTAATTGAATCCCCATATACATTGAGTGCTCTACACGCCTTCTCTGCTGCAAAAATTAGAAGGATTCATTAGCTTAGCAATTAAGCATATTGTTTCTACCATCCCCCAACTCGACCATAAGCTCAAAAAAATGATGTTCTAGTAAAAACATAATAGCTCCACCCCCACAGGTATTGTTTTGATATGCCCCATCAAGAAAACCCCAAGGCACTGAATGATCCAGTTCCAGTTACATATTCTCTCTGTTTGATAATTCTGATATGTTGAGGAAAGGCTAATGGAATGCCACAAGCTTGATTAGCCATGATGGAAGGAGTTACCAATTTATCCATGAATGTGATTTTTCTTCTGGCCAACCAAACACCCCAAATAACCAGCAAAGGGAGTGTTTCCCTCATACAATCAAGAGGTTTTGATCTTTTCCAGGACTCCCAAGCTTGAAGTATTGAAATACCATCCCAATTGCAATCCCTCCCAAGAACCTTTTGACACTCCCTCCAAACTTCTTTGATATATGGACATTTGACAAAGATATGTAATAAAGATTCTTTCTCATCATGACAGAGCGCACACCACCCAGGGCCTTGGAAACACCTTTTTTGAAGAATATCCCACATAGGAACCTCATCAATTTGACTCATCAATCTTGGCCTCATTAATTTGAATCATAATATGTGATATAATTACACCCAGTTTATCTTTGTTTGAAGCCAAACATTTAACTAAAATTACACCTAGAATTACGTTAATTGTTGAACTACAATTTGACATTTGACATTTGGGGTAGCTTCGATAACTTTGAAATGGGCTAGTAGTCTAATATAAAAGTAATTTAATTGCAATATGTGCTCTAAATAAACTATTGTTAAGGGCTATTTACTATGGAGATTAGTCAATATCTAGGCTACTTGTGGTTTGGATTTAAAATAAATAGCATTGCCATGTGTTCTCCATTGTTTTTCAATAAACTAACAATTGAACTTCCTCTTATTTTAATTAACAGATAAAACATAAGGATACGAACATATATTTATGATATCTCTAGACAAATGTTAAGACATATATTAACAAAAGTATTTGCATTGCTTACATAACTTCAAATACTTCAATCTTAACTTTAATAAAACCAACAAGAAGACTGAACTATGAACATACCATAATGTTATGTTTTGAGTTACCACGAAGTAATTGTAAGTACATATAATATATAAAAATAGAGAATGCCTCTTTTATCAGTCACCACCCCATAATTAGAGAATATTTAATCCAACATAAATATTCTTAGAAAAATAAAAAAGTGTAATGAAAAGGACAATTATTTGCCAAAAATCATGTGGAAATAATTCAGCTTAACATGATATGAATATAATTGAAGTTTAGAAAAATATAGAATGGTTGTTTCCTTGATGGCATTGCATATTTCAACAACAATGTGTTAAATAAGAATTTAGTGTTAATCATGATTAGTATGTGTGTTCATGTGTTAGGACTATGAACTAGGCATGCTAGCTAGTGTAGGCCACATGTTGACTATAGTGAAAATATGATCACTCCACAACCTTGATGCAATAATGTGACACACTTTGTTCTCATTTGTGTTAAACTATTGTTGGCTCATGATTTTACTTGAGTTGTTGCTAAAACACTAGGAACTAGATGTTGCACTAAAGTAGACATTGCACAAGTCCATGATATCAGTTCCAAGCCAAACCTTAAGAATTTCATTAGAACCTACACAGAAAGAGCTTGAATCTGTTACCCCCCTAGGTTGTCAAAAATCCCCACTATATATTCCTTTGCATCTAGTGTGATTTATTTTACAAATGAGACATATTTCCATAAAGTTTCTTCGAGGTAGATTATTTGGTTTGTCAAGGATAATTTCCTACCATGACAACTATGAATAATGATATTATGATATTGTGCCTATGCTTGGTTCAATATTCTAAGATCTTGTCTTTTTCTATTGTTCATTTGGATGTTCTATCAATTTTTGTTGGTTGTTTATGTTACATAGTAGGTTGTTCCAACAAAGGTGTGCCCTGGAGCACCAACCCATGAGCATAAAACCCTGCATGGTGGAGACTTCATCACACCAAAGGCGCAGTCAGCAAAGACACTAAGCTAAGTACTTTTGAGAGTAAAACCAAAGGTGTTGTCGATGTTCATTCCAAGGGGTAAAAATCTCTAAAACATTATATCCATATAATAAATCCCACTTTGGTCTATACAATAAAAAATTTTGACCCCTTGCTCTAGCCTTAGCCTTGTAGGAACACTGAAGTAGCTCTAGTGCGTAACACACTCCTTATGAATCAAAGTACATCAACAAAAGGGCTCTAAATTATTTCTTTCTTCCTCACCAGCATTTCCACAATATTAATAACTTGATGTGGAATCATCGTATTATGTTTTATACACAATAAGTATATTTAATTGTTTTTTTCATGTCCTCAAAAACTTTATATGGGATAAACTACATTAGTTCATTGATGCTTATTTTTATCTTTATAGGACATATATAGTAGAGATGGTTTGACACAAGGTGGTCACTTAGTCTTCGAGTCGAAGATGTACAGAGACATCTGAGACAACGACGCCTAATACCACACCTACATCTATTGAAATACCTTCAAATGTTCACTCTCGAATATGGTCTGAATCATCTAGACATTTTAGCATATTATATAGAGACACATTAGGTAAGTTTTTTAAATTTATGCACATGCAAAATTTATGAGTATGCATGAATATTTATATTTGTTTTGAGTCTTGTTCATTGATTTTACTAAGTTTCATTAGCATTTTTCTTCGTAGAGACACGATGTAATAGATTGTCTCGTGAGAGTGGCCAAGCTTCGATGTTTGGTCGATTGTTTGATTCATCATCTCGTGATCGTTTTCCCTCTTCTGGTCGTTATTTTAAAGAACGACCAATGGACCATCAACATTTTATTGGTACTATGTTACATATGTATATAATATATTTAAATAAATTACTAATTTTCATGTTTATATATATGCTTGTGTCTTTATGTACTAAATTATACACGATTAAATGTTTAAATGTAGAGGATCGTGGATTTGCTGATGGTTATGATGATGCATTAAGAGAGGTTGGGGGTGATGATGCATTCAGAGAAAATTAGGATTATGCATTTGGAGAAAATGAGGGTGGAGATGCTGAGGATGTTGCAAGGGACCAAGAGCAAGGTCATGCAAATGCTCGAAAAAAGGGTCAAGGTCAGTGAAGGGCTACTTTTGAACAAGAACATGGTTGCTAGCCCATGACCATTTATCCTTCATATATACCTGATGCTCTTCCTTGGGAAAAGGAAGAGGTTTCTATCACCCTTGAAAAATGTACATCCCACCATAAAACATTGAGGGATGATCTTTCTATCTTGGAACTCCAAACAAAGAGTCGGAAAAGCTTACAAATACTTTTGGAATTTCTAGGCAAGTTTATTGGTGCCTATAGAACTGTTGGGCCAACAACAGATTTTTTTATTCACTTGATGCAAATTCCGAGCGCTTAGATGATGGGTCCTGACAAGTGGGTTGATTTATAGAAGAGTGTATCAAAAGTAGATGCCATTTCAATGTTTAATTTTAAATAAGGACCGAAGCGGAAGATATTAAAGGTGCAATATTTCAAGCACCCTGAGATTGCACACCATTTATGTGATAGATTCTTGGCTACCTATGGTAGGTTGCCATGGAATGATCAAGTGCCACATTATTTTGCAATATTTGTTTATGCAGAGTTTTTTTTAAACATGAAGCCAAATTACACAGATGTGTCCAGATTTTACAGGGTTGGGAAATGTAGGACGTATGAATGAGAAGGAGCCTATCGTGATCCATTTTTTCCTAATCCTACACCTCGTTTGGTGCCTCGGACACAAAGAGTTTTTATATTACGATCAGAGATGGATTTTACCTCTCAGATTGGTCTAGAGGTCAGAACCGCCATAGGAGACAACTTACCATTTGCTCTAGTGCAGTTTGATGTGGTCTTGGATCGACATAGAGAACATCCTTATTCTCATGCACATTTTTATCATTAAAAAAATAGTGAGGTAGATTCAATGAGCCTTGAATATTCCAAGGCATATGCAAAACATTGTTAAGATGGATTATTTGATTTACTCCATCGCAAGGAAGGAGGGAGGGGGGAGGTATGTGAGAACTTTTATGTTTTCCTCATAATTGTTAAATCATGTTTTGTTAGTTTATCTAAATATATAATGACCTCATTTGAATTGTAGTTCACCTAAATGTTGGATCAACATGATTTTATGGTTGAGTCTAGTGTTAACCTAGGGCCATTGAAAGAGGTACATTTGCATAAATATCTATAAACTTATATGTTGTTATTATTGTTAGTACAACTTTTTTCCAAGATTGAAATTTTGTTTGTGTTCATAGGCTCGGATCCCTTCGCCTAGTACCATGGGTATTGGGCCCCTCTCATCATCAATATTGGGAGATATTCCTAGTGTCTCCCAAGACTTGGAGGTAAATCAAGGAACTTTCAAATGTTTTAGTAATGATTAAAAACAATTGACATTTTATTTAAATTTAATTTAAGTTACATTTAAATTACATATTTTAAATGTTAAGTAATGATATTTTAATTGTAGGTGGGTAAACGTATTGTACAACCTTCCATGGATGTGGTGACCTCTTTCGGTGATGGGCTCACTGAGGTATATTTATTTATTTTTATTATTTTAACTTCAAATTGTATTTTTATTAAAGTTTATTTACAGTATAAAATTTATATATTGAAGCTTAATTATATGTTGCATTTGTTATATAGGTCAATCGCCAGGAGAATGTGGAGAGTGATATCCATATATTGGATATTACATAATTATATATGTTTTTATACATGTGAACTTGTTGATTTGACATATTCCATGTCAAAACTTTAAACTTATTAGTTTAAGTTATATATTTTAAACTTATATATCATTTTAGACCGTTCATATATATATGGTTTTATAATTTTGGATCGTTCATATAAATATAGTTTTTGGAAATTTTTGGTTTTGAATGATTTAATTTGGTCATGCGATACATAGATTAATGTCTTTGATGTTAACATACATAGATTTTTCTAAAGAACCATTTTATGAATGTTAGGAATGTTCAATATGTTAGCTGATGTTTATATACAATATGTTGTACTATTGTTTAAAAGATTTTCAATCATAAGTAATGTTCAATATTCAATGCTCTTTAGGAATGTTAGTCAGGAGTGTTTTCAATCATTTCTAGGTTGAATAATATATGTATGATATCCATTTGAATTTTCAATAAAATGCACTTTTGGAATGAACTAGTTAGGAATGTTTTCAATGATTTAAGTGGAATAATATATGATATCTATCTGTATAATTTTCAATAAAATTCATTTTAGGAATGTTTCCAATCATTACAAATGTTCAATAAAAGGCGCTTTAAGAACATTAGTTATGAATTTTTTCAATCATTTTCATGGAATAGTATATAATAGCTACAGAATAATCATTAAAATGTAGTTTAGGAATTTGTTTTCAATTATAAGGAATGTTCAATAAAAAGCTGAATGGATTTACACCCACAATCATGATTTCACCCATCAAGAATGTTCAATCTGTTCAATATGTTAATTGATGTTTATAAACATTATGTTGTACTTGTGTCTAAATGATATTTAATCATTAGTAATGTTCAATATTTAATGCTCTAGTAATGTTCAATATTTAGTACTTGTGTCTAAATGATTTTTAATCATTAGTAATGTTCAATATTTAATCATTAGTAATGATTTTTAATGTTTAATCATTAGTAATGATTTAGTAATGTTCAATTTGATATATACATATGCTAAACAATCTAAGAACAATGAGCTATAAGCTCAACAATGTAAGAACTTGATATCATATTTAAGTAAAAATAATCAAGTATGTATCATGTTCAATATGATTCAAATTAGAAACAAGATCTTAAAGGAATTCCATCTTCAATTATTCTTTCATGATCAACTTTGACATCTTCCATCTTCTAGCTTTCAATTTTTTATTTGATTTAACTTATATCAACTTTATGCAAGTTGTGCATACCAAATGACTATATTGGAAGCATATGAAATCAGGTTGATAGTATTTAAAGTGAACGTCCCTTTCAGTTTGATATGTTTCTTGAAAAAAATAACCTTGTAATATAATTGACCCTCTTTCATATATAAAACCTCTGTCATCATAGTCATGCAATAATTTCATCTTTCTCTCTGTGCATTGCATCAAATAATATCTCAAATTTTCATTGTTGTGTATGGGCGCAACCACAACAAATACATCTCCTACACATAATTAAGAACATTGAATTTGTCAAATTCATCTTCATTAAATCAAACCATTTTCATTCATTGTAAAAAAACTTTAAAATAAAAATAGAAGAATTTAGTAAAGTATACATAAAATTACCTTCTCTAACCAGATCGGAAATTATATCACCATGAGTTGATATTGTAATGTCCTCTGATTCCAACTCTTCAAAGCTTGCGAGTGGAATTTTTCCTTTTAAATTAATTTCGTTGTGTTTCCAAGGTTTAACATAATTGTCATTGATGTTTTCACAATTCTCTATTGATTCTATATCCTCCATGCAAATAGGAGAAAAGCATGTTAGCTTCCTACTATCAAATGAAAAGACATTTTGGAATATTTTTGTTTTGATTGAGTGCAAATATTGAGTTCCATGAATAGTGCTAGCATCTTATGGGATAGATCTCTCTATATCTTGGATTCCAATATGCCAAAAAAACATGTCCAACATAAGCAATTTTACATGTACAAGTGAATACAATGTTAGTAGATGTACATATTAAAGTCATTCTATGTTGAATAATTCTGTTTTGAAAACAAAGTTCATACCTGCGCACATCTTTTGATTGTTGATTGTAATCATGGCTGTCTATTTTGGGGTGTGTTATGAGAAAAGTTGTGTTGTTTTTCCAATTTTGTCAACTTCGAGCAAAGAAAAAATAGATTTGTATTTAGAATTTCATTTTGTAGTAAAAACAAAAGTTGTAGACAACTGTGCTAGCTTTCTATCTGTTATTTTTTAGGATTTTTTTATTGGCATTTGATATGTAATTTTTTCAAGTGTTTGATAGTATGTTATTAGTTAATGAAATTATGATAAATAGTCATGTTTTTTTACACCGTTTTATTCATTATACAAGTATTTTTCATTAAAAACAAAATATGTTATGATGGTCTAGACAGATTGTACTAAAGGTTGTCTATAAGTTTGTATCCAACAACCGCATGCAATAATTATTAGAATTTTTTGAAGTGGACCAATCTGAAAAAATACCACAAAAATGACATGTTTAGTTTGGCACATCATCTTCCCTAATTTCCAATTCAAAAGAAAAACTAAAAGTACCCTTTTGAAGACAACACACCAATGTTGACCACCATGATTTTTCCAAAAAAATTTAACGTGTCTTTAAGAAGTTATTGATTTTTCATTTCAATGAATTCTATCAAATTTTGAAGAAATACACACACCTTCTAAGAAATATAATAAATAAAATTAGTGGATTACATCAATTTCAACAAAATTCGCATCTATGGAAAGTAGATTGAATTATGCAACTAATGGTATTATTTGTGAAGAGAAATTGTAAGAATTTGATATGATCTGATCTCTCTAAAATGGGAAGAAGAGTTAGATATGTGATGAAATTGAATTTTTGAAATATTACAGATTTTCGGTTGAACTAATCTTTTGGCCGAAAAAAGTTAATGTTTTGGCCGAAAATTATCAAATGTTCGACCGAACATTAGATTTAACGGACGAAAAATAGTTTGACCGAACAAATAGTTCGGTCGAAAAATAGTTTGACCAAACAAATAGTTCGGCCGAAAATGTCTATTCAACCTTTTCCGCCTACCAGAAAAAAACTTGGAACGTATTTTCCAAACACCGTTTTGTTACATGAACTTGAAACATTTGTACATTTTTCTGAAACACCATTTCAATTCGTTATTTATATGAATGAAGTCTCAACGTATTTTACCAACATTTTACACAGTTATAGAAGAAGGAAGGCTCTCTTTTCTAGTAAGTATTCTTAAAACTTATCTTTTAAGGTGAAGACTATTTTTATTTGATACCAAACATTATTTTGAAAATTTGTTTTCTTTTTTTCTTTACGGAAGATGTTTCTGGAAAATATTTTATGGTACAATTTTTCTTAAAAATTATGTACCAATTTGGTCTATGGTACATTTTTTTTAAATATTTTGAACAATATTTTATGGACATATTTACTTTTTATAACCTTTCCTTAAACGGGTTAATTATAAATTTTTAGTAGTCATCTTTTGGCCTTTTAACTTGTAATTTATATTTAGTGAACCCGGATCTATAATGGTTAATTATACTTTTATAACATTTAAATAAACTATAATTTTTTTGTAATTCACGTGACCTAGAAGTGCCAAATTTGGTTGATAACTTCCTTGTAGCCATTATCACTACTTTTTGTAGTCATATTGTTTGAGGTTGATGACTCTTCCTTTTTTTGTATTTTCTAAGGTGAATTTTTTTCTTTGATGATTAAGATTCTCTCGAGGGGAATTTATTCTAAATTGAAGGTATACATTGAATAATCATGGGCAACAAAAAAATGCGATAGAGGAAATGTGATCGCACTCGAGATGATGCCTCACATAATGAAAAGAAAAAGCTCATATACCATGAAACAAAGAAACAAAAGAATACAAATATTGAAGACATCGCTAATGATGATGTAACTAGAGACTTGGATCAAAATGTTGATGATATGAATGTTCAAAATCAAACTCAA
>LPNX010062207.1:180927-214499 GCA_001517045.1 Pseudotsuga menziesii
ATTGAAATATATATAGGTGGCCTCATCATTGACGATGACATGTTACAAAATTTTGATAAAGAAAAATTTGGAAACATGAAACCTGACCATATTGTACGATATCGTGCTGAAAAGATGCATGAACAATTTTTGGAAAAAGAATCAGTGGCAACAGAAGCTTAAATTTTGAGGTGTTTGTTAGTCTCCAAAAGTTGAAGGAAGCTTGGTCATTATTGGGTATTCAAAATAAGGAAAAAGATTCAAAGGTGAAGCAAAATGTGTTCGAAAATATATCGAATGCAATAAAAACGATTGGAAAATCCAGAAAGAAAGATACTAGTGCTGCACGCAGAATAATACAAACAATGATTATTTCATCTAGCACTAGACAAAAATGTTTCACAACGCATATCACAAAGGTTATTGGAACTTCACGGAAAACATTGTAAAAATATGACAAATTTTGATTACAAATAGATGCAAATGATGAGCTTTATTGTTGGGAAATTATTTGTAGACAACCCTATAAAGATAGGATCGGTGAAAGTGTTAAAGCTATGATGCATGAATATTGGGTGGCAAACTCTCGTGTTTCACTGAATGCAAGAGACGTGTTTCACCGAATGCAAGAGACGTGATACGACACAGAATTCAGTATGAAATCCATCCAAAACATATATTGGAGATGACTCACATAAAATTGTTCAATAAATTCAAATATGAACACAACGAATTGAATATGTCAATCAATACATTTGTACAACAGAAGTCGTGGTATGTTAGACCTATCATTGTTCGTGACACATGTTGTTGTCGCTATCATGCTGAGTTTGAATTATATTATGACACATTTCTTTGGTTTGGTAAAACATTTTCTTTGAATTCACCTCCTTCCACAATTCGTACTTTTATATCTGAAATTCTATGTGAGAGAAATAGTCGCGAGAATTTTTACAACAAAAGATGTGTCGATGGAAAGAAATATGATAATTGTGGAACTCTAGCTTTATTCCACCATAAATATCCTATTGTGATTAACAATCTGACATTGTCAGATATCATAGTTGATTGGAAGAGATATGAATATGTCACGTATTCCCACAATTCTATAAATTTTTTAAACACTCTTTCGAAAAGAATATATTTACAAGAAGATAAAATCAATGTTACAGAGTTTTTGAAAAATTAAAAAAAAAATTATAAATACATAAAACATTCACATAGAACACGATGGCAAGACTTGCAATTCAAAAAATCACGTGATTTTTTTCCACAGGGGGCTATTTTTTCTGTGGTTGATTTCACAAAGAATTACACATTGGAAGCACAAAAAGAAATACACAGTGAATATTATCATTCCGACCAAGTTTCTATATTTGTCTATGTTCTATATAAACATGCTCAACAAAATGTCTATGATATAGAAAGCACAAATAACAATCGACATGTGATCAAGAAATACCATTTCTATATCAGCGATGACCGCATGCATGATACACATTATGTACAACATTGTTTTGATATTATTTATGGTTCATTGAAAACACATGGAGTTGTAATGAATGAACATTGGATATGGTCAGATGGATGTGCAGGGAAATTTAAATCTTCGCAATCATTCTTCTGGCTATGTCTCCTTCATAAAAAAAATATGAAACATTGTTGGAATTTTTTTGAAATTGATCATGGAAAAGGGGAGCACGATGGTGCCGAGGCGTGTGTAAAACGAGCACTTCGAAGGTATCAAATTAACCATTCTGCTGATCGATCTGTCTATGCTAATCAAGATGTTCAATGGTGCCATTTAAATCTCAGCCATGATTACAATCAACAATCAAAATATGTGCACATATATGAACTTTGTTTTCAAAACATAATTATTCAAATTAGAATGACTTTAATATGTACATCTACTAACATTTTATTCACATGTACATGTAAAATTGTTTATGTTGGACAGGTTTTCTTGGCATATTGGAATCCAAGATATAGACAGATCAATCCCATATGATGCTAGCACTATTCTGGGAACTCGAGATTTACACTCAATAAAAACAAAAACCTTCCAAAATGTGTTTTCATTTGATAGTAGGAAGCTAACATTATTTTGTCCTATTTCCATAGAGGACACAGAATCAGTAGAGATTTGTGAAAACATCAATGACAATTATGTTAAAGCTTGGAAACACAACAAAAGTAGTTTAAAAGGAAAAATGTCACTCGCAAGATTTGAAGAGTTGGAATCAGAGGACATTGCAATATCAACTGATGGTGATAGAATATCCGATTTGGTTAGAGAAGGTAATTTTAAATGTATATATACTAAATACTAAATTTTTCTATTTTTATTTTAAATCTTTTTTTGACGAATTCAATGTTCTTAATTATGTGTAGGATATGTATTTGTTGTGGTTGCACCCATAGAGAATAATGAAAATGTGAGATATTATTTGATACGATGCATAGAGAGAAAGATGAAATTATTGGAGGACTATGATGACAGAGGTTTTATATATGAAAGAGGGTAAATTCTATTAAAAGGTTTTTTTTTTTCAGGAAACATATAAAACTGAAAGGGACGTTCACTTTAAATACTATCAACTTGATGTCATATGCTACCAATATAGTCATTTGGTATGTGCAGCTCGCATAAAGTTGATAGAAGTTAAATCAAATAAAAAATTGAAAGCTAGAAGATGGAAGATGTGAAAAGTTGATCATGAAAGAATAATTGAAGACGAGATTCCCTAAAATATCTTGTTTCTAATTAGAATCATGTTGAACATGATACATAATTTTTACATGAAGGACGTCTTCATTGGTTTTATAATTGTGACACTCAAATAGAGTGGTTATTGATAAGTTCTGAGGTATATTGTTTTGATGAATTTTTAAGCACATTCGTTATGAAATTGTCAAATTATGATATATGTGCCTATTTTAAACTTAAATATGATAGACTATTACATAGGATTGTTGAACTTATGTACATGTCAAATTGATTAAAGTTCTTACATTGTTGAGCGTATGTCCATCAAATTGAGGAAACTTATAAAATAGTGTTCTTGCATTGTTGAGCTTATAGCTCATTGTTCTTAGATTGTTTAGCATATGTATATATCAAATTGATGTAAATTATATGATATATTGTTCTTGGATTGTTGAAAATATGTACATCAAAATGATCTATATTAATTTTATAATGAAATTGATATGTACAATTGTATAAATTCATAACATACAAACATTCAATATTAACATTACTAAATATTAAAAATTATTACTAAAGATTAAAAATCTTGATTGAATTTTCACAAAAGAGGATTGTGAAATAAATTCATTTAAAACCAAAATCATTTAAGATACTAATTAAATAATTTAGACTGCAATGAACACGAATGTATACCTAAAGGCTGCCCAAAATCTTTGTGCCAAATATTCTACAGGGTTTGATAGATTCCACAAATAACATGCTAAATGCTACAAGTATATCATTGGTTATTCTACCAAAGTTTTCCCATAATTAAATGATTGCAGTGTTCCTCCTTGGCCCATTTATGTTGTTAGATAAAGTTACATGAAAAAATAAGTTGTAACAACCTCCCTAAACTCCATAAGGTACACGTGTTCCACATTACAACTACCAATTGTTAACCATAACCACTAACATCTAGGCTAGCACCACAATATCAAGCAAAAATCCAAAATATCAAATGCATCCCCCACTTTTGAAATTGTGAAAAAATTCACAAGTGAACACCCTTGCATGATGAGGGATAACACTTTGCATAGAACATCAAAGTGATAGGTTTAATCATACAACCAATGCAATCATGCTAGAGCATTTTATCAATTACATATATTTTTCCCTTTTGTTTGATGATCAAATAAAACAAAGCCACTTAAAGGTACCAACCCCATTCTAATTAAACAAACCAAAGGTACCAAACCCATGATAATTAAACAAATAAAAAATCTATTATATATCTCATCAAACACATCTTAAGACTAATTAAATTAAATCATTTAAAACCAAAAACTTCCAAAAACAATATATATATGAAAGGTCCAAAATTATAAAACCATATATATATGAATGGTCCAAAATTATATATATGTTAAAAATATATAAGTTAAATTGATAAGTTTAAGTTTAAAGTTTTGACATGGAATATGTCAAATCAACAAGTTCACATGTATAGAAACATATATAACTATGTGATATCCATTATATGGATATCACTCTCTACATTCTCCTGGCGATTGACCTATATAACACATGCAACATATAATTAAGCTTCAATATATAAATTTTATAGTGTAAATAAACTTAAATAAAAATACAATTTGAAGTCAAAATAATAAAAATTAATAAATATACCTAAGTGAGGCCAACACCCAAAGAGGTCATCACATCCACAGCCATGGAAGGTTGTACAAGACATTTACCCAACTACAATTAAAATACCATTACTTAAACATTTAAAACTTGTAATTTAAATGTAACTTAATTCAATTTTAAATAAAATGTCAATTGTTTTTAATTATTAAAAAAACATTTAATCATTGCTAAAAAATTTGAAAGGTGCTTTATTTACCTCCAAATCTTGGGAGACACTAGGAATGTCTCCCAAAATTGATGATGAGAGGGGCCCAATACCCATTGTCCTAGGTGACGGCATCAGAATCTATGAACACAAACAAAATTTCAATCTTGCAAAAATGTGTCATGTCAATAATAAGAACATATAAGTTTATAGATATTTATGCAAATGTAACTCTTTCAATGGCCCTAGGTTAACACTAGATTTGACCATAAAATCACGTTCATCCAACATTTAGCTGAACTGCAATTCAAATGAGTTCCTTATATATTTAGATAAACTAACAAAAATGGATTTAACAATTATGAGGAAAACATAAAAGTTCTCACATACCTCCCCCCTCCCTCCTTCCTCGTGATGGAGTAAATCAAGCAATCCATATGGACAATGTTTTGCATAAGCCTTAGCATCTTCAAGGCTCATTGAATCTACCTCATTGTCTGTTTTATAAGAATAATTGGCACGAGAATGAGCATGTTCTCTATGTGGATCCATGCCCACATCAACAACCATTAGAGAAGATGGTAAGTTGTCTCCTATGACCATTCTGACCTCTAGACCAATTTGAGAGGGCACCTCCATATTTGATCATAATTCAACAACTCTCTATGGCCTAGGCATCAAACGAGGTGTAGGATTAGGAAACAATGGATCACTATAGGATCCTTCTCGTTGATACGTCCTACCTTTTCCAACCCCATAAAATTTGGACACATCTGTGTAATCTAGCTTCATGTTTAAAAAAACTCTGCATAAAAAATCTAGAAAAATAATGTGGCACTTCATCATTCCATGGAAATCTACCATAGGCATCCAAGAATCTATCATATAAATGGTGTGCAATCTTGGGGTGCTTCCAATATTGCACCTTTAACATCTTCCACTTCGGTCCTTCTTTAAAAGTAAACATTGAAATGGCATCTACTTTTGATACCCTCTTGTCAAGACCCATCACCTGAGCCCTCCACATTCACATCAAGTGAATAAAACAATCTGTTGTTGGAGCAATAGTTCTATAGGCACCAAAAAACTTCCCTAAAGATTCCAAAAGTATTTGAAAGCTTTGTCGAATCTCTGTTGGGAGTTCCATGCTAGCAAGATCATCCCTCAATTTTTTATGGTGGGTTGTACATTGTTCATGGGTGATAGAAAACTATTCATTTTCCCAAGGAAGAGCATCGAGTATATCTGAAGGATAAATGGTCATGGGATAACAACTGTGTGCTTCTTCAGTAGTATCCCTTCGCTGAGCTTGACCCTTTCTTCGAGCATTTGCATGACCTTGCTCTTGGTTCCTTGCAACATCCTCAGCATCTCCACCCTCATATTCTCCAAACTCATAACCCTAATTTTCTTTGAATGCATCATCATAACCCTCAGCAGAACCACGATCCTCTACATTTAACACATGTAATCATGTATAATTTAGTACATAAAGACAGAAGCATATATATACACATGCAAATTAGTAATAAATTTAAATAGATTATATATATGTGTGTAACATATTGGAAATAAAATGTTGAGGTCATTCTCTAAAATAACAACCAGAAGAGGGAAAACAGTCACGATATGATGAATCAAACAATAGACCAGACACAGAAGCTTGGCCACTCTCACGAGACAATCTATTACATCGTGTCTCTATAAATAAAAATGCGAATGAAACTTAGTAAAATAAATGAACAAGACTTGAAACAAATATAAATATTCAAGCATACTATTAGCAGGAATATTTCACCTTTTGTGGACAGAAGTTTTTCCTCTGGTCTGAATGGTTCAGATCCAGAACAAATGAACAACAAAGGATGAAGACCCTCCCTAGATATCGTAGATACCTGGAATGCCTGCTTCAATAGTAAACCTATGTACCTGTAATCAGATTAAACACACAAACACATAAAATCTACCAGAACATAATCTATTAATCCATGTCTGTGAATAAGGAATCCAACAACATTTACATGTGAAATTAAACAACAACAGTAAAGTGGGATGGAAATCAGCTTTGCATTAAGATTAAAATGGAGAAGTTTACAACCAATTAATCCTTATTGTTGACATGCATCTCCATGAAACCAAAACTTTCATCCCCATAAGCTCCAACTTTTCTATCTATGTTCTCCAATGGCTTGGGCCAAGTGGTTAATCCAACATCATAACAATACTTCAATGGTTCTCTCCCTCAACCATGGATATGAGCTTGTATTTATAAGTCTCAATGGATAGGAATGGTTGAGAGATTTGTGGATGAGGTGGCCTTTAAGATCCTAGGATGAGGGATCTCGAGCTCAACTGACCCATAATGATAGGGATAAGAGAGGACACAAGGCTAATGATCTAGAAGCCTCGAGAATCTTCTTTTTTCCCATTTTACCCAGGGTACCACTTTTCTCCTTCTATGATAGAGCGGTTCAGGTAAGAAATGCTTATGGACCAAGGGCTATAAGCGGTGGCACCACTTATGGATAACAAGGTACATGCGGTGCGAGCAAGGTACCGTTCATGGATAAAGGGGAAATCATGGTGGTGAGTTCTTTTATGAAATATTGACAATCAACATGGGTTTCCACTCCAAATGCTGGGATTAAGGGAAAATAGGAATGTCAAAGGTCTTATCACATGATGATGATAGGATTTTGGTATAACAGGATGCTCCCAAAACCATGATTCTTATAGGAAAATGATAAACGAGAGATTTAAGAGAACAAGTCATTGCTACAAGGTGAAAATGTTGGCTCAATCAGAGCATGTAGTCAAGTAGGCATCTATAGTACATCAATATTTTTGACTCATAGACACAGGTAACCAACTCATGGCTGCACACCAATACAAGGCAGATCCATGGGAGGAATAAACAAGCATGGCTACTAGAATACAGCGTAGATCCATGTGATAGAGGACTCAAACTTTGACATAGCTACCAAATCATACAATGTAGATCTATGTCATAGAGATGCAAATTTGAGCATAGCCACGACCATACAAATGTGGATCTATGCTAGACATACGAAACTCCATCGCAACCTAGGGAAAAGCAATGAGCACTTTAAACAAATCCAAAGGTCTTTGTCTCGCCTTCCACAAGGTACGATTGTATCCATGTGATTACAATGATCTGAAGTTGAACATGGTAGAAACCACTTGATTACTGGTCAATGATGTGAACCATTAACAAGTGCGAGGGAGATCACCATTAATGTCAATGATTCTCAAGGTACCCTAGTACAATATACTAAGTGTGAATAGATGTCCTAATGTCGAACACCCAGTCGATTCTATTGATCAAAGGTCAATGATGTGAACCTATGTCGAGAGCGAGATAATCTGTCATTAAGCCATACAGATCTCAAGGCACTAAGTATTTGTTTCTAAGACTATTTCCTAGATGATGAGATCATGTCGACGGGAATAGTCTCATCGAAGGAGGGCCATGATGAGTCCCACATCGATGACATGAAACTCGGAACATAGTTCTGGAATGATGTGAATTTAGTAACCATAGGACTGACTAAAAAGTACTGACACAAAGACTGTGTTGACTGTAGAGGTAAAACTTCTTCAAATTCTCTTTGAACATTGAGTGGCACGACAAAAGACTTGGCAGCATGAATAAACGAGACAAACACACAATGTGACAGTGGACAATGCATTCTTCTAAAAGACTCAAAGGAGTGGCATGACTCATGAAAGTGGATCGTCACAGAGATCAGCTGAATACCCAAATTGACTCACATGATGTGCTATGTTTAAAGGTAACAACAAACTACTGCCCTTTATTTGTAAAAATTATTCCCTTCCCATTTCCCCCATCATGATCGATGAGTGCCTCTTTTCAGTTTTACGAGTTCAAAGAGGGTAGCAAACACTCGATATAGCTTATCAGAAGACAAGTCTAGAATCATATGTTTTATGAACATGAGAGAGGAGGGGTTCGTTCCCAAAATGGGTCTCTCAATGTTTAATTTAACGAGTCCAATGAAAGAAAACTCAGTATCATTCATGTTTAGAGAGTCTGAACGATTAAGGAAGAAGACTCCAAAGGGATCCTTTTCCGTATGGTTTAGTCTCTAAGGCCCAAAAAAATGTAAAACCATACCTTAGAGAACTTTTCTAGTAATGATCGGCCGGAGTGTTCCTTTTTCATAAATAGTCCTATCCAAACCAAAAAAGAGATAACCTACTGTCCAACGGATGAATCTTCAAATTCTTTAATGAGCATGAAGAAGACAAGATTGCTCAACAATATTTTTGTATTTAGGGAGCACAAAAACGTTTAAAGAGGACTCCATGAGGTTTCTTTACACAATGTCACTTTTTACGAGCCTGGAAAGAATCGAAAATGGACTCGACGATATTTTCGTGTTTAAGGAGTTTGAAAAAGAGGTGAAAATAAGACTCCATGATGTTTCTTTACACAATGTCAATTTTTTACGACCCTGGAAAGAATGGGAAACAGACTCGGACCATTGATACTGGGTTTAAGGAGCATGACCAAAGTGTCGTAACAAATGCTCATCGACCTTTTCCATTTTATAGAAGTGTGAAAAAGTCATAAACAAACTCCCAAAGCTTCTTACTATAGTTCTAATATCCTGCGATCGACTCAGAAACAAGTGTTAAATGTGTTCATAACTAGCAATAAGGGATTGCAACTGATGAATCTAGAGTAAAAAGTAATTTTACATCAAAACTATAGTATACCAGACCCAAAAATGCCTATATAAGTCATGTAAATAGTAAAAAATCAAAACATTTTACTATTTACTCACAGTGGAGAGCATTTGGAGCACTTTCTTTTCCAGATATTTAGTAGTTGATACAGGGAGTTCCCACTATCGGATTTGAGCACCGTCAGTTGCAGGTAACAGCTAAAACATTACTCTTTCTTTTCATAGCATTTATTTTGAGTTTTGATGGGTTATTGTGCTTGTATGGGAAGCCCTAAAACCTTGAAAATTAGCACCGCACATACCACTTATGGGATATGTAGTACCTCCTGAGAATCGCGCCTAAAACATAGATGACAGGTGGTGCCACCTCCTGTATCCAACGGTGCACAGGCAGTGTCGGCTGTGGAGATTTCAAACTAATAGCACAAGCAATAATAAGCCATTCTATTGATTTTAAATGATTAGAGATGATTCTAATGGGTGCTATGATTGTTTTTGGTAGGTTTTTGTTGCTCAAACATGGTGATATGGAAATAAAGGAAACATGACATCGATGATGATTTTGCTGAAAGGAATGTGGGTTGTATTACCACTTTACAAGACTATGGGCTCCTGAAATTGTTTTGGACCCAAAGCATGGTGTTACACGAGCAGTTATTAGAGCACACACCATAGATGTGGAATCTGGAACAACAATACTTCGAGGTTGGGGCCCATATTCTGATAGTGGAGGTAGAGGATATCTACTTCCTGACTGGTCTCTCGAGGTAGGGTGCCCTCATCTCACTGACAGGTTCCCGTGGAGGGGATATTACCACTCGAGAGCTGATAGATCATCATGGTGTTCCAGGGACGAGAACATCGGGGAAGAAAATCCCCATCAGAATAGTGATAGATGGGCCCCTACGGACTGTCCTATTTACTATGCAGAGGGTGGCCGAGAGTCAGGGTGTGCACCAAGATTCTACGGCACACATGTTATATGCCATAGAGGCCATGGCACCCATGGTATTCAACTAGGAAAAAGCCATGATTTCGATAATAAAAGATCAGCTGACTAAGTGTCGGCAGGGAGAGATAAAGCAGTTTGGCTTTGGTTCCATTTTAGCCTTCTTCTTCTTCGAGTGGATTCCACAGATGAGACCTCAGGTGGTCTTCAGATGTTTGAGAGCATGGGACCCTCGTATGCTGAGGTGGGTCCAGATCATGGCTCGTACAGGAGAAAGTAGAGGGAAGGTGAAGTTCGGTGACCCGTTCTTCAGATGGCTCTGAGATCAGATCCTCATGGTTGTGGATTATGCTTATGTAGGTACGAACTTCACCAGAGATATTGACCTACCACTCCCACCTGGCAGACAGTGGGGAGACATCGGTAAGAAGAAAGAAACCCTAAAATGGATGAATTTTTTTAATGTTTTTTAATGTTTTATATTTTTTATGTTAAGAGATGAGACTTGTATATTTTCATGCAGATGTTGGAGCAGCATGACCAGGAGGAGCTTCTCCGCTGGATAGGCGAGGTGGAGCCCGATTTGTACCACGAGGTGATGATATCATCGAGGAGTTTGAGGAAAACCTGGAGAGGTTGACCTTGGATATCCCAAATGCTTCCATTGATGACCTCCCGATGAGGTATCAGAGATCTACAACGGGAGTACTGATTCGATTCAGTAGACTGTTGCGTAGAGTAGCTCAATTAGTGATGTGCTACCACGAGCATCACTAGTGTATGAGATATGTACTGAAAGATGACAGCTTCAGGATTTTGTATAGTGATTTTTCCTGAAAGCCTATGTGCTTTTGATGAGGTCTTAGGACCTATTTTTTGTAAACTTTTTTGTATATATATATATATAGACTTAACCGGGTGTTTATATGTCTCAAATGGTAAATGCATTTTATATGAGTTTTATGTGTCTTTATATGTTTATTTACAATGGACCATGTTTGATTTCAATGTCATGAATGGGAAATATGCCAATCTAGGATGTATATAGCTAATGAGTTAGCAACTACATTATGTTCCCGAGGGATATGCCTATAAGTGATGGTTTCAAATGATCTTTCTGGCAAACGTACTGTCTGGAAGAGGCAGGGAAGCACAGGGTTTCTAATGATGTAAACATGGTTTAAATGGAAAACCATGAGTTGCGATTCCATCAATACTACCAGATTGTAAACATCTTGGGAGGAAGCTTCAGTCAGGAGACCAATGAATGCTTCATACTTGGCGATGTTTTTAGTAGCAGGAGCTATACAAACCGCTCCCAAACCGACCAAATCTTCATCCGGGGAATAGAGGACCCAGGCAGCTGAGGCGAGGTTCAAGGTGTGGCGGCAAGCACCATCAGTGAAGCCGTAGAAAGCCATATGCATGACCAAAACATGGTATAAACATATGCAGACACTAAACTCAAAACCATCTTGAAAATACTAAAAGCACACTGAAATCCAAGCAATATACATATATACAAGATATTATCCAAGAAAAACCTAGGCATAGTACCTTCTCAGGTACAACCCATTGCGAGGTTTCCCAAAAGGGATTCCATCATAATCAATGAGCTCATAGGCTCCTTTCTCTAACACCTTAGAAATGACGAAAGGTCCGTGCCACATGGACTCAAACTTACCCTTCCCTCGTTTGTCATATCTTTGATCATAAGTCAAGACTAGGTCACCCTCATTAAAGACACAAGGTTGGAAGGATTTATGATACTACACCTTGACACATTTCTCATGTGCCTCATTAGCCAAGACAACATCTCTCTGAGTCTTGTTAAGGTTATTCAAGTACAAAAATATTTCTTCCTCTGCGGAAGTGTCTAGGACATTAGAGGAAATTTGGGGTCTAAAATGGGCCTTATAAGAAAACGCGCCAACAATAAATTTTGTGAGTTGGAATTCAAGAACCAATAGAATTTCAATCAAATGAGTCAACCATAATGGTTGAATTGACATATTTGTCATAAAAGAAAACTACTTTTTGTGTTTGTATTTTCTACATATCTCCTATGTGGCTTTGGCAAATTCCAGATCAAACTCATGTAGTATGACTATCTATCGGGAGTACTTTCCCTCGAGCACCTAACGAGCCAAGATGTAATACATAGGGTTCTGGTCTGCCAATATAGTGGTAGTGTGAAGCAGAATGTAGTGATGAAACTTTTGTACAGGAATGACCGTGGCCAATGCTAGCTTTTCCACACGTGAATAGCGAGTTTTAGAATCCATAAGATTCTTACTAGCATAATAAATCATGTGCTCCTGACCATGGAGATTTTTCTACACTAAAACCATAGCGATGGTAGTAGCAAAGGAAGCAATATATAGAAGAAAGTCCTTTGATTAATCCGGGGGGTGTATCATGGGTGAATGAGTCAGAGCGTGCTTAAGATTATCAAAGGCATTTTCGGCCTAGTCATCCTAGAAGAATCAGGTGTTCTTCTTGAGGAGACGCATATAACCATGCGTTTTCTCTGCAAAATTGCACGTGAAATGGCGGAGAAATTTTTCCTTCCCTTGCAAACTTTGGAGTTCAAGGAGATTAGTTGGGGCTGGTAGACCTAGAATGGTGGAAATTTTCAAAGGATCAATCCGGATGCCATCTTTGGATACCACAAAACCTAGCAGACGTCCCATCTCAATGCAAAAAACACATTTATGTAGATTGAGCTGTATATTATAATGACAACATCTCAGGAATATCTCTCTAAAGATGACTAGGATGGTCCTCCCGTCACTGCGAATGAGCAAGGAGGTCGTCAAGGTACGGTTCAACAATATGTTTAATATCATGAAATGCATAGGACATTGCACGCTGGAACGTGGCTCTAGCATTTTTCAAGCCAAAAGGTAACTTCTTAAATGAAAAGGTTCCCCATGGGAAAATGAATTCCATCTTATGCTGATCGGAGGGTAATATCTCAATCTGATTATAGCCATAGAATCCATCCATAAATGAAAAGATGACACTTCCAGCATAGTTGTTGATAATCTGATCAATATGCAGAGTAGGAAAGTTGTCCTTGGGACAAGATTTATTCAAATCCCTAAAGTCGATACAAACTCTAATGATGCCTTGTTTTTTATTGACAGGAACAACGTTTGATACCCATTCCATCAAGGGTACAGGATAAATAAACCCAGCTTTGAGAAGTTTCTCAATTTCAGCTTTAATAGCTGCGGCTTTTAGAGGATGGACTTGCCTTAGTTTTTTCCTGACAGGTTTAGCCGTGGGATAGGTTTTAATCTCATGAACCACAATGGATGGATCAATCCATGGCATCTCTTCATAGGACCAAGCAAAAACATCTTGAAATTCTTTGAAAAGTGCCTTGTATGCTTCAGATTCATTTGCCGAGCAGTTATGCCCAACATGAACATGCTCGATAGTATCAGGCTTGGCTGATATATCAATTGGATTCGTCTGAGTAATGTTGCAAAGGTTTCCTTCATAATCTGTATCTTGCAACAATATGGGACTTTGGGGTACATTGACAATATCAGTAGGAAACAAGGATGCATAATCATGGCTAACTGAACTGGTGTTGGAGAGGAACATGGATCTATGATGGTGATCCTCCCAAATGGACTCATTCATATTCATGATCTCCATAATGGACTCATCGGAGGGAAAATTCTCAGAGAGATAATCTAGAACGGGAAGAGAAAGTTCTAACCAGTATGGTAAATGGTAAGGATTCGAAGCCACTAGATGAAGGTCATCAATGTGATCATCAGAAAAGGTTTGAATGGTGTCATACATTGCTTCATGTGGACTCAACGAGGTGGACTCAAAAACTTGTTTTCCCTTAGGCTCATAATCAAATCAGGTGATCATATGGACTGTTGCAGTATCCGTGCTAGGAGGAGTGGATGGAAAAATCCCCATAAGGGATGCGTCCTTCAACATACCTACCCTAATTGACTGGTAAGGAGGAGGGGACTGGCCTAACATGGGGATGTTATTAGCCATGGAGGTAGTAACATCTAGCGTACATAAATCAAGTTGGTCAATGGTAACAATTCTCCCTAGATGCAGAAATTGGACTGTTCAGAATATTGTTGAGGTGACAGCGGTCATGGCATAGAACCAATTTCTTCCTATAAGGAGGTTGTAATCTAAGGGGTCATCTACCACTTCTACTTGAATCGAAATGGTTTTTCCCCCCAGCTCTACTGCTAGGGCTGATATGAGACCATGGGGTTTGAAACCCCATCTGTCAAAGGCCTTAAGGGTCCTAGGTGATGTTACAAGCTCGGGAGAGCCAAGGGCCTTCCAACAAGACAGAGACAAAACTAAGGTCGAAGCTCCTTCATATAGTACCATTCGAAAAAATTTCTTTCCCACTACTTTCATAATGATCTGAAAAACAAGTTTATGAGGAAACCTAGACTTATAGTTCTCAACATTGAAATAAATCAAGTTAGTATTATTCGTGTCTAAAGCTCATAATGTTGTCAACAAGTTTTACGTTGTGTAGGGAAATTTTGAAGTACCTCTAAGGTAGACATTGCACAAGGTGCCTGAGTGAGATCTTCAACTACATTATAAAATTGAACAGCTCTGGCATTGGGATTAAAGACAGCCTTCCAAAGAGTACTCTTGGGTGGACGCAAAATGATGTTGAGAGTAGGCTTCTCGATAGATAGGAGGACAGTAGATGAGGATTTAGAAGAACTAGTAGAGGAAGCTTTCCCTGAAGAATAATGATCTTCTTTTTTATCTGTAGGTTTTTCATAATTCTGACTTCGAGTTTGAAGATTAATGGTATCCAAGGACATCATACAAATTTATTTTGACGAACTAGAGTTACCCTGATTAGACATGCGGTCTATCAGTTGTTGCTGAGAAGGAAAAGGGTCCGTGAGTACTGCAGGTGGGGGATTTGATTTCAAAAATTGGGAGAGTTCATCCCGATGAGGACACTCCTTTGAGAAATGGTCACCTCCGCATACCAGACGAAGATATTTTTCCTTTCTTTTCCCTTTATCATTATCACTGTTGGTTGGTCTTGGATTCTCCTGTTGGTTTCCAGGTTTTTTGTTTCTATTTTTATGCTTCTTTTTATTATTTCCCGAGATTTGAGTAATTTGAATAGAATTGACCTCGACAAAAACCTTAGGAGTCAAAGGAGTAGGGGTGGCATTTTGGGGTTGCTTGGCAGGTTTCGCTGCTGATGGGGACTGGATTGAACCAACAATCCCATCAATAGGTACTTGTGCTGGTGGCTTCGTAGGATCAGTGCTGGGGCGAGGAGCTTGAGGAAGTAGGTCATAAAGAGGTCTATGCTGGGAATAAACCAAGTCTAGGTACTGAGCCCGAATAATAGCCTTCTCTTTAGTAATGGCACCACCCATGACCAATCTCGGGCAATAGGAGGAAACAAAGATTTGGTAAACCAATCAGCTAATAACTGATCCGGAATAGGGGCCTTAATAAGCCTTCTCCACTCATGGATATGATCGAATATGTGGGTGGAGGTGTTCTGTTGTAGAGAAATTAAGAGATTAGTACCCATTTCATAATGAATAGGGAGCTGAAAGTGTGTAAGAAACACGATTTCCAACAAGCCAAAATCCACAAACGAATGTTGTGGGAGCTCAATGTACCACTTCACGGCTGTACCGATCTAAGTTCGTTGAAAAAGTCGTAACTGAACCGAATCATCCATGAGGGAGTTTGAATAACACCACAAATGGAATGTCATAACATGCTTCTTTGGGTTGTCTCCCTGCTTCCCATCGAATTTTGGCATGTCCGATGGTAACTTTACCCGAATAGGAGGCCATGAGGGATTGTGTCGAATGGGGTCATTAATCAACTTGGACAAATATGGTAAGTGCAAATTTGCTAGAAAAGGTAACTAACGGTGGGGCTGTACATACTGGTAATATTGATATGGAATATAATTACCAGTAGGACCATACGTGGACTGAAAGACAGGCTGTTGTGAAGAAGAACTTGTGGAAAATCCGCTCGTAGGGGGTTGATTTCCAAGATCAAGACTGCTAAGACTGCTAGGGCCTCCAGAAGGAGGACCGCCAGGGCCTCCAAGACCACCAAGGCCTCCAAGACCACCAGGACAACTAGGAACACCAGGGGGTGGACCAATAGAACCTCTAGGGCCACCAGGAGGTAAAACTCCAGAGCTGCCAAAACCACTAAGAAGAGGGCCACCAGACCCTGCAAATCCATTAGGAGGAAATCCAGCAGGCCCCCCAGGTGTTATAACTGATTTTACCACTCCAGGTGAATCACTCTGATATGGCCTTTTCCCTGTCCCTCTAAAAACTCCTTAGACCCCTTGGACCATTTTTTGTCCTTTGATGTTTCCTTGACCATCCCTAAAAACATGTGAAAATTCATATACATGACTTTTAAACCCTTAATCACGTATATACATGGGTTTGACCCCTAAAACCACGTACATCGGGATGTGTACAAAATCCAAATCCTTTTGGAATTTTCCTTGACATGGATCTGACTCACTTGACTCTTGGCCTTCCCTATGCCTTGAGATCGCTCGAATTCAACCTTTCATTACCCCTTTGAAAATCTATATAAGGAACTCTATGGTACATTGAAGGCATATGAGAGAATTGAGAGCAAAGAAACTATAGTCCATTGTTGCTGGAACTTATGCTTGAGTCTGCATCCCTTTGTCCCTTGGAGCACTTTTGTGTTATTCCTAAGCTTGCCTTTTGCTTGTGAGCTTTCTATTGAGAGATGAAGGATTGAGGTGGTGGAGGCCCAAGTGGGGGATTCAGTTTCTCTGATTCGCAGACGTGCCGATAGAGGTTGCATCCATTGTAATCTCTAATTTTATATTAATAGAAATATATTTTCCTGTCCAATAATGTATGTTGAATGAATATTTTATCCATGGATGTTTTCAAATGCTTATACATTGTTGATTATATATGCTAGAATAGATATAACACCATCATATATAGTATGCTTGTATTGTTTACTTGTTGTTGAGGAAGTAATCTATCAATTCAAGCTGAAGTTGGAAAGCTCAATGGGGATCTACTTCAACCATCCGGAATAAGGTATGAGGTATGATCCTTTAGTGTTAGATATTTAATTTCTATTGCATATTGGAAAGGATTGATTTATGGAGTCAATATTTCTGTTGTGGTACCCCAATCCATAGGAATTTATCTCCGTAATAGAATTGGCAACTCCGCTGGGGATGTTCCTTGTTTTTTAGGGGTTTGCGGGCACAATGGGATTGATATTATTGACTTGCTCTCTGTTTCTCCTTGTTTCTGTGTTGCATGTTATAGCATGTTCATCCATTGACACTCCCCTTCATTTGCTTGACCCTTGGCCTACTTTTTACCACTTCCTTCTCTGTATACGCAGGTTTTTGGCCAAAAGTCACGTATATACGCAGTTGTTCTTTAAACAGTCGCGTACATCCTCCATTTTGGTGAGTTTGATGTTGTGGGAAAGTGTTGGGTGGGTTGTAAGTGTGGTTGGGTCTTCCTTGGGTCTGATGTGGTCTGTTGGATGCTGCTTTTGTGACTAGAGACTGCTTTTTCATTGATTTTTATTTGAAAGTAGTTTTATTCATTTTTCCTTTTTGTTTTGCCATTAGTGCATTACTCTTTTTGTCTCAGTGTCTTTCTGGGCTTATGTTTTATACTTGCTGCAGAGATTGAGAGTTTTAGATGCCTTTTATTGCATTTTTCATTCTTTTATATTGAAAAATGCAAGTTAGTTGCATTTTTTGCATATGGATTTGAGGAGGTACTTGCATTGGATTGCTTGGATGAGAGTTCTATTTAGGATTTCATATAGGAAGGATTACATTGGAATTCGAAAAGGAATATTTATTTATGCATCTCATGCAGTGGCATACCTTATTTTTCATTTGACAAAGGTTGCACTTAGCATTGTTTGTTATGGTGTGCATATTTATTTCACTGCTGAGTCATAAATTCATTAGTTGCATGACCATTTCCCTTTGAGTAATTACATCCAAATAAAATCAACGCATAATAAAATGAATTACACTCTTTTCTTTTATAGGGTGCATGAACAAGATTAGGTTTTAGGGTCTTGGAATAGTTCATTGAGAGTTAATTCTCCAAGACCACTAAACAACAACATGTATGTGTCTATCCAGGTGAGTGTGTGAAATCCTTGGTATAACCAGTGTTTCTCAGGATCCTCCTCTCAAAAGGGAGTTAAGCACGAGGCAGTGTGAGCGGTTATTGATTGGGATGACCCCTAGTCATAACTAAGTAGCACCGGAGATATTTCTAGAATTGTATTCATATCTGGGGGCTCTTTCGAGAGTTTTGGGCTTTGCTACCCTACCCATATGGTCAATCCAGCCTGTGACTGTTCGCCTGAGCATTGATTATATTGAGGTGACCTTAGTTTCCTTAGCTAGGTTATCAAGAGGGTACTTCACAGGGGTTATTCTATAGGTGTCCCGTCCAGGTAGAGGTCGGACAGCACAGTCGCTTTATGCGTTGAAGCTGAGGGCCACTATAATTTGTTACGTACCTCCACTTGTAGTGTATGGGAGTTTTGAGCCTCTCCTAGGCGATACATACCTACTGCATTCGGGAGCTCACATATCCTCCCCTTGGTTTGCTTATATTTTGGATGTATATTTTCTTAGGAGTATGCTCTTTGTGCGCTAGTTGGCCTTTGGGATCATGGTTACTTGAGTATATTTATGCTCTCTTGACTTTGGGTCCTTTTATTTTTGGCATGCCTCGTATCCTATTGCTCGTCCTTAGTCCTAGTACGGACCTTGGTGTAACACATGGCGGCATCACAGCCCCTTATCTTGCTCATATATTTGGGAATGGTCATATTCCATCCTCTACTCCATTTGTGGAGGACTTTTATTCCCTTTGCTCGGTCTTTACACCGGTGGTCACCCTCATGGGGGTGGTAGTGGATGCATGAACGTTGGGTCTACACCTTACTTTCCTTTTTATGTCCCATCATTCACTGCATGGTTTCCTTTGGGTGCAGTTTTCATGATAATTCCTCCCTATATCCTATAGTTTGGATTCTTTATTGACCATTTTCGGTTGTTATGGACTAATATGGTTGTCATGTAGGGTCCAGGTTTTGTACACTCTCTCCGAGGTTTCGACCCATTCATTCCTATCACAGGTATTATGTATGAACTAGCATATAGGTTAGGATTTCACATCCGCTTGCACTTATACATTGCCTTATGACCATTCCATCTTAACCTTAGGTACGAACCCATTCCATGGTATCACAGAACCTTTATGTTGTTGTTAGAAGTGGTACTATGTGAATGGTAGATCTTTCCTATACATGGGTGTCCTAGTTAGCTCCCTTTTGCATTTGGTACCCATACTGTGAGTCCTCCCTTAGGTCTGGGAGTCCCTTTTAGTCCCGCCCTATCCTTGAGCAATAGCTTCATACTCCTCTTGAACTTTATGTTGGCCATGTCCCCGGGACTCCCTTATGTCAAGTTGTAATTGCATTATCATGAGATTTTTCTACCTTATTAAGATTTATGTCGGATTCCCTGACATTGCGTTTCAGCCATATAGCCCAAGCTTGTCTCATGTCCAGCCATGCAGAGGCATCTTTTATATCCTTTGTAGCTTGATTCCCTTTTTATCGGCAGGGGATTTTCCCCCGAGTGTCAATATCCTACACATGTGTCCTTGCATTGAGCATAGGTATGTTCCACTGCTTGGAACTAGTTTTTTTGCTCATATGACACTCATCTCCTCCTAGTCTGTAACTATAAATCCATTTTATTCTTTTTCAATATTTTTAAATATTTGAAAAAGTCCAACAAAAAATCAAAAAACACAAAAATCCAGACAAGGAAAGGCGTTAACTTTGGCAGCTCTTGAGTCGTGTCGCCTTCGAACAGAGCACTGTATATCACATCCATTGGTTGGGTTTATAGTTTGAATTTAGGAGCCGTACTCATTTATCTGAGTTTATCTCCACCAACTAGTTAAGCTTTTGGTCCCCATTAAGCCTCTGTCAATGCCTCCTGTGTCACAGACATGTCCCAGTTTGTATATCGAGTCTATGCTACCTTTATTCAGTCACCATACACCGTTATGCTCTTGTTCGAAGGAAGTTGAAACCTGTGTCGGCCATTCCTCAATTATCTTCACTTTGCATGTCGGCCATTCCCGGTACAGTTACTGGTTCATGCACCTTATGATCGAGTCCTTCCACATTATACAGCTTTGCTGAGTACCTCGTGTTGGATAATGGGGGATACCTTAATGCCCTCCTTCTAGCGGATTTCATCCCATTGACTTCAGATCATTTATTCTGGTATTGGAATCTAGAGTCATTTTTGAGTGCCTTGAGACTTGTAGTCATTAGTGGTAGGTTCTCTTGCTATTGACAGTCTTTAGGAATGCATCAAGGTCCCCTTATTGATGGATCCTCTCAAGTGTTCGACCTCAACACATTTATTCACACTTGTTAGTTTGTACTCTAGTACCTTGATTCCCATTTTCATTATCGGTGGGTGATATCGCGTCTGTTAACGGTATACATTAATGACCGGTAATCAGACGATGGAATACTATGTTCGAGCTCGACACCTCTACTCACATAGTAGGAAATGTACTCGTAGAGGTTTGTGTTGAAGACCTTCCAGATTGGTGGCATCTCTTATATGCTACCTCCTTGATCATGCCAGTGTTCATGATATTTCAGCTCTCGTGATTTGATTCCAGTATATGTCAGACATTTCCAGCCATTATGGACATCTTGATCCATTATATATCTTTAGCCATTATGGAGATCATGGTCCTTTGTATATCTTCATCATGGAGATTCTGATTTATGTATATTGTATGTGGCGATGACCACTTATGTGATATCTTCTATCATGCCTATTCATGGCCATTGTACTCTTATGTATCGAGGACTACTATATGTATTTGCAGTTATATGCAGAGTTGTATCATTGTACTATGCTGATTGGGTCACTGGTCTTCCATTTGGGATCCTTCATCACTCCACTTCTGGGATGGACTTATAATGTATTTCATCCATCGTATGACCCCTATGACCTCACACATTAGGGGGCATCTGTTATAGCTGATTTTATCAATCCAGGTGAATCACTCTTATATGGCCTTTCCCCTATCCCTTTGCAGACTCCTTAGACCCCTTGGACCATTTTTTGTCTTTTGATGTTTCCTTGACCATCCCTAAAAACATGTGAAAATTCATATACATGACTTTTAAACCCTTAATCGCATATATACGCGGGTTTGACCTCTAAAACCGTGTACATCGGGATGTGTACAAAATCCAAATCCTTTTGGAATTTTCCTTGATATGGATTCGACTCACTTGACTCCTGGCCTTCCCTGTGCCTTGAGATTGCTCAGATTCGACCTTTCATTACCCCTTTGAAAAGCTATATAAAGAACTCTATGGTACATTGAAGGCATATGAGAGAATTGAGAGAAAAGAAACTATAGACCATTGTTGACGGAACTTATGCTTGAGTTTGCATCCCTTTGTCCCTTGGAGCACTTTTGTGTTCTTCCCAAGATTTCATTTTGCTTGTGAGCTTGCTATCGAGAGATGGAGGATTGAGGTGGTGGAGGCTCAAGTGGGGGATTCAATTTATTTGATTCGCAGACGTGCCGACAGAGGTTGTATCCATTGTAATCTCTGATTTTATATTAATAGAAATATATTTTCCTGTACAATAATGTATGTTGAATGAATATTTTATCCATGGATGTTTTCAAATGCTTATACATTGTTGATTATATATGCTAGAATAGATATAAAACCATCATATATAGTATGCGTGTATTGTTTACTTGTTATTGAGGAATTAATCTATCAATTCAAGCTGAAGTTGGAAATCCCAATGGGGATCTAATTCAACCGTTCGGAATAAGGTATGAGGTCTAATCCTTTAGTGTTAGATATTTAATTTCTATTGCATATTGGAAAGGATTGATTTCCTTGATTCAAGCTGTCTGTTGTGGTACCCCAAGCCATAGGAATTTATCTCCGTAACACCAGGACCATTAGGACCATAAGGACCATAAGGAGGAAAGTTTCTAGATCCTCCTAGACCATTAGGCCCCCTAGGGGGAGGACCTCGATAAGGCGGTCCTCCGGCACCTCTTGTAGTATGTATAGGTATCCCCCCCATAGCTGGCATGTAAGACCAGTTGGGTTGTCCCCATGGCGTAAAATTATTACTAGGGTATGGAATTCTAGTATAACACATTCCTGTAGGATTAGGTGGATGATTGATGTTACCTACAGATATTTGATAACCATAACCTCGAGAATATTGAATGGTTACAGGTTGTGCCCCCAAGAGCTGACCTGAACTAGATGGGCGATTAACCTCATTAGTATGGGTGGGAGGGACATAAATTGTAGATGGTTCTATATTAGAGGTCTACCCTTTACCAGGTACAATTTCGGTGTCAGATAACATAGGTCATGTCAGGGGCTACCCCCCGGCATTAGAAGGTACTAACGAAATGGGAATTGAAGGTTGGGCCCAGGTGCAGAAGACATGGGAGGATTTGGAACAGACATAACATGGAAGGTGACAGGGTTGGTAATTTGACCTGGGTTGTGTGGTGTTACTGCATGATCTATAATCGGTTCAATGGGACTCATAGAATCAACAAGTGAACGATATCCCACAGGAACAGATGCGGAACGTGATGGTGTTGAGCCTAATAATTCATCTATTTTCTTGTCAATCTCCTGTGCACGGCGAATGGAAGTGTGGTATTGCCTACATTCTTCTTCATATTCAGAAGAGTTTAAATGGGTGCCAAATGAGGCAATGCATGTCGTATAGAGGTATCCCAAAATGGAGCATTGGGACCATAATCCGGACGAGTAGTATCATCAACATGACCTTCAGTGGGAGAATGGACTGAGGCATTTCCCTAGGAATTTTCTTGGACCAAGGGAGGTGAGTGTGAAGAATATGTTCCTCCACTGTCTGCAACCACATTATATTTTACTTGGAAGGTGGTGGCAGCTCCTTGGTCGATAGCTTCCATTGGATTTTCTCCTGAAACAGGAAGAAAATCGGGTGGCAAGCCCCATACTGTTCTGGACTGTCTTAACTCAGCCAGTTTGTACAGTTCCTATCTAACCTAGGGTCTGAAAAACTAGAAAACACACCAAAACATTTCCCTACATAAGCTATATGTCAAAACAAGCACACTTAAAATGATAGGAGGAGTTTAAATAGTCATGTCTCTCACTAGGATTGTCAAGAAGGTGCCACTCGCGATATACCTCGAGGGTACGTGCGTGGTAATCTCCCTGGATTCTTTTTTTGGTGTATGACTCCAAGGAAGACGACCAAAGGGCTTTTCTCAGATAGATAAGGTATTCTAGTGGGGTCTCTCAATCTACTCAAGGTACGTGGGAGCGCGAATCGGTAGTAGTGTTGTCTAATGCATAACCGTACACAAGGGGTCTTCCGATATACAATAGAGTACATGAAGTACCTTTCTATATACCTCAAGGGTACGTAAAAGGCCGTTCAATATATCGACGATACGTGGAAGAACCGCGCGAGTCCCGGGATGTAATGTGGACAAATAACGATAGCTCCTACGCTTAACGATGCTCGAACATGTCTCTAACCTATCACTCCAATTGCTACATAATTTTTAACCTATAAGAATCGTTAATTTTAAAGTGGATGGTTAGGTGAATGCATGGTGTTTTGACAGAAAAGTAAAACCATGCAGTAAGCTTATGCAAAATATTTCACTTTACCATTTAGTATGCCTACTTATGGGAGGGAAAGAGAATATTTTATTTTGTTTCAAAACCAAAAATATTTCCAAACAACATTCTCGAACACAAAATCAAAGACAAGAAGCACTTTTCAAACTGATTTTCTTTTCTTAAAGCAATGAGAAGGGGAAGAATCTATTTTCCTAAAAGAAAAACAAGAAGCACACTACATGCAAATGCACTCTATTTTCAATTTTCTTAAAACATAGGCAAATCTAACTTAAAACTACAATTTTTTTTTATTTTGACAAGATAGTACTAAATGCATAAGAGACAAAAGAACATGAAGAGCCTAAAAGCTTGTAAAGCCAATCAAATATCCAATGTCCAACGCTCAATGATGATAATCCTAATCTCAATCAAAATTTTTCTTTTTTAAAGGAAGAAAAAGAATTTTTCTATGCAAACAAGAAATGAAAACTAGAAGTTAATTCAATGTATTTCTTTCAGTCTATATCACAGAGATGAAAAGAGATCTTACTAACACCCTAAGCTTTTCAAAAAACAAGAATTCCTTCGCAATCACAACCAACAAGCACCAAAGTGAATGAACGATCAAAAGTCTAACCTAGATTTTGAATTTCCCAATCAAACCAATCATTAACCATAAAATTCCAAACCACAAGCATAAGATTCTAACACACAAGCCTAACAGTGCAGGGTTGAAAGCAAATCAACTCAAAATTTTTTACAAAAAATGAGAAAAAGGAGGTCTTGGAATGAATCCTACCTGGCACCGCGCTTCTCAGGTATTGACAAATTGGTTCTATCCCAGCACTGCTTCTTGCCAACATAAATCAAGCAGTGGAACCGCGGGCTACTCACTAGGTTCAGGCGGTGGCATCGCTTCTCGCCCATTGCATAAGCGTGGTTCCCTGTAAAATTCCAAAACACATAGAGAACGACAGATCAAGTAAGAAAAATACTAGATCAAGGTAAAAACTGATATATTGAGAGTGAGAAAGATCATAAAAGGTCTAATGTAATTCAGATCTAAATAGATCTAGAAGTTTCAAACCAAAATCCACTGAGTCAGATAGCAGATCTGACTGAAGAGAGTTGTAGAAGGAGCCTGGATTTGAACAAGAGTCAAAGCACTAAGGAAGATCAGATCGACTGACACATACATTCATTCCTCAATGAAGTCACCCGATTTGTTAGCAGGAATATTTCACCTTCTATAGACAGAAGTTTTTCCTCTAGTCTGAATCGTTCAAATCCAGAACAAATGAACGACAAAGGATGAAGACCCTCCCTAGATATCATAGATACCTGGAATTCTTGCTTCAGTAGTAAACCTATGTACCTCTAATTAGATTAAACACACAAACACATCAAAGCTACTAGAACATAATCTATTAATCCATGTTAGTGACTAAGGAATACAACAACATTTACATGTGAAATCAAACAACAACAGTAAAGTGGGATGGAAATCAGCTTTGCATTAAGATTAAAATGGAGAAGTTTACAACCAATTAAGCCTTAGTGTTGACATGCATCTCCATGAAACCAAAAATTTCATCCCCATAAGCTCGAACTTTGCTCTCTATGCTCTCCAATGGCTTGGACCAAGTGGTCAATCCAACATCATAACAATACTTCAATGGTTCTCTCCCTAAACCATGGATATGAGCTTGTATTTATAAGGCTCAATGGATAAGAATGGTTGAGATATTTGTGGATGAGGTTTCCTCTAAGATCCTAGGATGAAGGATATCTAGCTCAACTAACCCACAATCATAGGGATAAGAGAGGACATGAGGCTCATGATCTAGAAGCCTCAAGAATCTTCTTTTTTTCCCATTTTACCTAGGGTACCGTTTTTCACCTTCTATGACAGAACGGTTCAGGTAAGAAATGCTTATGGACCAAGGGCTATAAGTGATGGCACTACTTATGGATAACAAGGTACAAGCGATGCAAGCAAGGTACCGCTCATGGATAAAGGGGAAAGTGTGGTGCTGAGTCTTTTTATGAAAGATTGACAATCAACCTGGGTTTCCACTCCAAATGTTGGGATTAAGGGAAAATAGGTAGGTCAAAGGTCTTACCACATGATGATGACAGGATTTTGGCATAAAAAATACTCATAAATTTTGCATGTGCATAAATTTCAAACACATACCTAATGTGTCTCGATATAATACGCTAGAATGTCTAGATGATTCAGACCATCTTCGAGAGCAAACGTTTGAAGGTCTTTCAGTAGATGTAGGTGTGGCATTAGGCGTCCTTGTCTCATATGTATCTATACATATTTGAATCAAATAATGAGTGACCACCTTGTCTCGAACAATCTCTACTATATATCTCCTATAAACATCAAAATAAGCACCAATGAACTAATGTAGTTTATCCCATAGAAATATTTTGAGGACAAGAAAAAAAAATTGAATATACTTATTTTGTATACAACATAATACGATCAATCCACATCAAGTTATTAATCTCGTGGAAATGTTGGTGAGGAAAAAAAGAAATAATTTAGATCTTTTTTGTTGATTTACTTTGATTCATATGGAGTATGTTACGCACTAGAGCTACTTCAGTGTTCCTACAAGGCTAAGGCTAGAGCAAGGGGTCAAAATTTTTGATTGTATAGACCAAAGTGGGATTTATTATATGGATATAATGTTTGAGAGATTTTTACCCATTGGACTGAACATGGATAACACCTTTGGTTTTACTCTTAAAAGTAATTGGCTTAGTGGCTTTGCTGACTACCCCTTTGGTGTGATGAAGTCTCCACCATCTAGGGTTTTATGCCGATGGGTTGGTGCTCCAAGGCACTCATTTTTTGGAACAACCTACTATGTAACATGAACAACCAACATAAATTTATAGACCATACAATCGAGCAATAGAAAAAGATAAGATCTTACAATATTGAACCAAGCATATGCACAATATCATGATATCATTATTCATAGTTGTCATGGTAGGAAATTATCCTTGAATGCGGACACAAAAATTTCTAATAGGGACAAAAGACATTTCTAATTAAGGGCCACACAATCTAGATTTCTTGGGTTGTTCCTAAAACATCAAATGTGTAACAAAGCCTCCCTATGTAACAAAGTATTTTATCAATCTATGAAGATATTAGTAATACCTTGCACAAAAAATTAAAAACAAATATTTGATAAAATAAAGTTTGGTTTATCATACAAGATAATACTACAAAGGAATGTCTTTAGATTATGAGAATACCACTTTTCATTGTTGGATCTCCCAACATTTGGACATCTTCAAGATTATTTTTTTCAAGAGCAAGGTCACCCAAAAGTGAAAAAGGGACATAATCAAAAGGCATGTAAGTAACCATTATCAGAGGATGTAGATGGTGAGAATGCATAAAATGAATGAAAAACAATTACTAATAAGGATATCAATCTTAAATGTTATAACTATATAGGGTGGAAAATGGAAAATGTTAAAATGTTATAGCAGTATAATGCTAGAAAATGTTAAAATGTTATAACCGTATAATGCTGGAAAATGTTAAAATGTTATAACCGTATATGGTTGTGGAACTGGATTCTTTCCATGAAATTCCCCCCCTTATAGAATATGAAGTTATGAACTATTTGCATGTGGTTGTGGAGAAAGGGATTATAAAAAAGGCATCGTGACAGAATGCACATGGTATCCATCTGTTTGAAATAACTTATTAGCATAGATTGAGGTTTTGTTATATATACTTTCAATTCTTCCCGAGTAAGATATTCCTACGTGAAATTAGTAATGTTTCCCAATAGCAAGTAGTCTTGAATAAAAGAATTGATCTGGAAGTGTGCCTTCTATGAGGCAAAGATCCCACAATTTATTTAGAGACCATTTGCCTTGGAGTTTTGTCTTACTTTGGCTTATTCACCTAAAAAGAGTGTGTGAACCATAAAAACCCATTCATGAAAGTCACCGAATTTCAATATTAAATTAATGTTATAAAAGAAAGTGGTCAAGTTCATCTTGACAGAAACTCAATCTGTTTGCGGAATTCGTGAAAGTCATAGAATTTCTTACATTTGAAAAGCTCACTGTGATATGTTAATATGTTTGCACATAGTAAAATCTCCAAAGGTTTCATAGGTAATAAGAAAAATATATTACATCTATTTGGACTCTTTAGGACAGTGATCTTGAGCATCATCCTATTAGTAGAACGATGCAGTTTTATAATTGCGAACAAGAAGCAACTTCCACAAATGAAGGTTTTTTTTACTATTGAATGACCTATACACTAGGATTTTGAATAATGATGAATGACATCGTACCCTATGAATTTTCACCACCGCGAAGTCGTGAATGCAATGACAACACCACCACAAAGCAGTGATCACACCACCATAAATACGTGAAGGAAAGACACCACTACAAAGCCACGAAGGAATGACTGATGGACGAGCCAATCACCACGAAGCACCACCAATGGACATGCCAGTCACCACGAAGAACCATCGATGGGTGGATAGGCACCATGATGATAGGAGCCAAGAAGTAGTGGACAGGCACCACGAAGCAGCAGATAGGAACCAACGGAAAGGCACTACAAAGTAGCAGATAGGAACCAGTGGATAGGCATCACAAAGCAGTGGAAAACCACCAATAGATAGGAAGCACAGATAGGCACCATGAAGCAGTAGACAGGCATCACAAAGCAGCGGATAGGCACCATGAAGCAGTAAACAGGCACCACAAAGTAGAAAATAGGAACCACAAAGCAGCGGACATGAACTAATGGACACTCACCATGGACAGACCTCCTCGACAAACAAACAGACCGATGGATAGGCCAATGGACAGGGACAGATGGGCCAACAAGCAGGGACTCCTCACTTCTCACAAGGGACTCCTCACAGAGATAGAGAGGGATAGACAGGGACGGACCATAAACGAACTCCTCATAGGGAAATACCATAACGACCAAAAAAAGACAAAGTTGTAAACAATTGTGTTCGACATATACATATATATAGTTTTTCGACCAAATGTTTGTTTGACCAAAAAATGTTCTGCCGAACATTATTTCTCCGGCCATCCTTACATAGCCCACATAATGAGGTTTTCTATTAACTTTAACATTCAGCTGAAATAATGTTTCAGCCGAAATTTAGATACATTGTTTCAGTCGAAAAAATAAATTAGTTCGACCGAAAAACAAAAATTGTTCAACCGAAAGTGGTTTAAATATGGATTCCGAAAGTGGATTCTCATGGAATAGACACCCACATTCATGATTTCACCTGGATGAGATTTAAAAAACACCATTGAACAAATTTACTATCACACACAAATCGATCAACATAATGGTTCATTTTATACCTTCGAAGTGCTCATTTTACACATTCCCCAACACGATCGTGCTCCCCTTTTCCATGACAAGTTTCAAAAAAATTCCAACGATGTTTAATAATTTTTTTTATGAAGGTGACATTGCTAGAAGAATGATCATGAAGATTTAAATTTTCTTACACATCCATCTGACCATATCCATTGTTCATTCATTACAACTCCACATGTTTTCAATGAACCATAAATAATATCAAAACAATGTTGTACATAATGTGTATCATGCGTGCGATCATCGCTGATATAGAAATGGTATTCCTTGAACACATGTTGATTTTCATTCGTGCTTTATATATCATCAACATTTTTTTGAGCATGTCTATATAGAACATGGAAAAATATAGAAACTTGTTCAGAATGATAATATTCACTCTGTATTTTTTTTTGTGCTTGAAATGTGTAGTTCTCTGTGAAATCAACCACAGAAAAAATAGTCCCCTATGGAAAAACATCACATGATTGTTTGAATTGCAAGTCTTGCCATTGTGCTCTATGTGAATGTTTTTTGTATTTATAAATTTATTTTTCAAACTTCTTCAAAAACTCTGTAACACTGATTTTATCTTCTTGTAAATCTATCCTTTTCGAAAGAGCATTTGAAGAACTTGTAGAATTGTGGGAATAAGTGACATATTCATATCTCTACCAATGAACTATGATATTTAAAAATGACTGATTGTTAATATCATTAGGATATTTATGGTGGAATAAGTCTATATTTCCACAATTATCACATTTCTTTCCATCAACACATCTTTCGTTGTAAAAAATCTTCTAACTATCTCTTTCACATAGAATTTCAGATATAAAAGAACGAATTGTGGAAGGAGGTAAATTTGACCAAAATGTTTTAGAAAAACCGAAGGAATGTGTCATAATATAATTCAAACTCAACATGATAGTGACAACAACATGTGTCACGAATAGTGATAGGACTAACATACCATCGCTTCTATTGTACAAATGTATTGATTGACAGATTCAATTCACTGGTTTCATCTTTGAATTTATTGAACAATTGTATTTGGGTCATCTCCAATATATGTTTTGGATGGATTTCATACTGATTTCAAGATATTCTACATCATATCACATCTCTTGCATTTGGTGAAACATGAGAATTCGCCACCCAATGTTCATGCATCATAGCTTTAACAATTTCACCGACACTATCTTTATAGGGTTGTCTACAAATAATTTCCCAACAAGCAAGCTCATCATTTTCATCTATCTTTAATCGAAATTTGTTATATTTGTACAATTTTTTCCATGAAGTTTCGATAACCTTTGTGATCTGCGTTGTCAAACGTTTTTGTCTAGTACCAGATGAAATAATCGTTGTTTGTATTATTCTACGTGCAGCACTAGTATCTTTCTTTCTAGAATTTCCAATCATTTTTATTGCATTGGCTATATTTTCGAACACATTTTGCTTCACCTTTGAATATTTTGTCTTCTTTTGAATACCCAATAATGAACAAGCTTCCTTCAACTTCTTGGAGACTAACAAACATCTAAAATTTGAGCTTGTGTTGCCACTGATTCTTTTTCCAGAAATTGTTCATGCATCTTTTCAGCACAATATCGTACAGTATGGTTAGGTTTCATGTTTTTGAATTTTTCTTTATCAACATTTTGTAACATGTTGTCTTCAATGATGAAGCCACCTATATATATTTCAATTTCAATTTTAAATTAGAAAATTTCAAATATACTTAACTTGAATCATAAAAAATGACTCAGAACTATAATTATAATTATATGGTTTAAAATATTTTAATAACCAATATATATATATATATATATATAACCTCTATTGGATTGAATATTAGCATCATTTTGTGATTCTTCAATGTCTTCAACATCTTCAACATTTGTATCTACATTTGGAAATTATATTAAAAAATACATCATTTACAAAACCAGTTACTGCATTGTAATATCCCAAATTTTGGACCTAACACTTATAGGCATGTGCCTCTTGATTATGATGATTATCTTGATGTTTATTTTTATATTGGGTCGAATACCCCACTGCATAAGAACATGATTATTTGTTTTATATATTGGGCGTAAGCCAATTATTGATAATATATATATTGTTGTTTGTCTTGGGAGTGGACCTTGAAGCACATGATTGATGAGATGTTTTGTGTTGAGTGAGGAGCTCTGGAGCACTTGAGTGATTGATTATTTGTGTTGAGAAAGAAGCTCTGGATTACATGAAAAGATAATTGGATGTGTTGGGCATAAGCCCTAGAGCCTTCCATGTTGATGTTGAGCATAAGCTCTAGAGCATCGAATCCTTGGCCATTGTATCCCTAGGTGTATCATATAAGTACATCCTAGCACTAGTGTTGAGTGAGGAGCTATGGAGTTTCACTGAATTGTAACTCCTTGTTAAAGCGTTGAGTATTGGCTCTGGTAAGCGTGAGGGGTTATTGAAAAGAATTTAATAAATTTTGAGTGGAAATGACTCGAGAAAAATATTGATCTCATCATACTTCTTTATAAGTGATTAAATTAAATTTTGAATTTCTGTATTCTCATCAAGTACTGAAGAGATACCACGTTATACGAGGGAAATCCAACATGCAAGGATGTTTAGAGTTTCCTAGCCTAGTAGACCTAAAGCATCTACTTATCTGGCATTAATGAAGAAGTGTCATTAAGTCTAGGGATCATGGTATATGATGCCTAAAGACAAATCTTAACAAAGTGTTATATTATTATTTACTTTATGCATGGTATGTATAAAGAATTAAATATATTAATAATATAAATAAATGAAAGAAAGAAGAGAAGTTCCATCAATTATTATTTATTATTAATGATTGATAAATAGTATAATTCCTATGAAAGTCCAACTAGGAACTAGTAGAAAGTTCCTAAGCTAAAATATTAATAATTACCCAAAGTAATTGAAAAGGGTTAAATCAAGAAAACAAGGTTTATTGATTTAACTGTCCCTTTGACTGAAAAGTATGTCTATAAATACTGAAGCCAAGGAAATACTTGGGGTTCTGATCTATCATTAGAGGAGTCATTTTCTTCATGTTTTCTCTCAACTTAATACTTGGAGAACATTTTACTGGAAGGAAAAAGGAGAACTGATCCAGAAACCGATATACCAGATAGGAAACCCTACCTTAGGAGCTGTAAGCTACTTGCATGCTGGAGTCCAGCTCAGGGAGATTCGGATTAAAACCAGGAATGGTTTCGGTTCATGGTTGGGAGGAATGTGGTAGTTCCCAAGTGATTTGGTCATCAAAACCAGAGGTTAGGTCTGTCTTAAATTGTTAATGATGGTTATTTAAAAGTGTGCAGGTTCAACCATTAAAGGAGCTTCAGAAAAACTACAGGTATCAGTTCTTAGTATGTCAAGTTCATTTCTAGTATGATGCTGTCTTATTTATGTAAATTTTCATTATATATTTTTAACCCTAGAAATGATGGCTCTATATATATCTCCTATGGTTTACATTTCTTAAATTGTATCCCTAGACTGTCTATTCTATTTGCTAGATTAATTATTGGATATGCTAAGTAAATGATTTCAATGCATCTCCTAAGCCTATGTTCTTGATTCTCTCGTTAGAATTTGCTAGGGTTTGTATTTATTAAATATTACCCTTAGGCTGTAAATGTTTTCATTTGCTATACATTACCAGGATTGTAGCTTTAAGTTTGTTTCTGTATTACTTCAGTATTCATATTATGTTTACTATAAACTAGGGTTTTATTTCTCGTAACTAAGTAATCATTCTCTAGGCTTATTTTACTCTCCTGGTATATTTAATTTGTTAGCAAAGGCTTGTTTAAGTTTATTTCAAAATTAGTTCAGAATTAGGAATTCATATAATTATATATAATTACTAGCTTCAACCTAAATAACCAATAAAGGAACTATTATAGTAATCATCTAATTATTAGCAACAGTAAGTAAACTAGAATACTAAATATAAGTATTTAGTAACAGAACTATAAACTAAATTAAATCAAAGAATAAATAAACCATTAAGACATTTCAAGCTCTGTCTCATTAACTATAAACTAAATAGAAAATCACTTCCATTAAATAACACCATCATAATTAAATGAACAGAGGAGGCATCGTGACCATCCATGTGGTCCTATATCAAATCTCTAATCATATATATATAT
>LPNX010062207.1:214775-259292 GCA_001517045.1 Pseudotsuga menziesii
AATTAAACAATATCGAAATCATATTATAAGCCCATGTATTACAAATAGGGCCAGGAATCGAATCCTGTGGGAATACAAACCCAAGCCTTTTTCATAAATTAAAATAAAACATATTACATTAACATCTGAATAGAGTCGAACCCTAATGGGTTTTGTTGCATCCAAACTATGGCCATGCTATACCTTAAACTATGCGGGATACATCAATTAAAGCTCTATGCTATTAAAATAAACAATAATCAATCCATTACACTACAATGAGGTTGTAAGACCCTAGGTTCTTCCCAAATGGTGTAAGCACGGCCTCAGCCAATTGAATTATTACACAGATACCTTTTAAAATTCTAACCCCAATGACACAGGCCAATGTGGGACTATACCCTAGCATATCTACATGATCCACATTATAAATGAAACTCATAGAAATCATGACCATAAATAACCAACAGAAGTTATGCACAACATTCACCCAAGCCATGGAAATGCCAAATTAAAATTAAAGAGTATGGTTTTAATAACAAAACTACTTTGTTAACAATTCACCTCTTAAGCTATTAAATGAAATTTAAATAGTAATTCCATAGTGAAGCTATCGCAACCACGATGGGAAAGGATCAAGCCATTTATGGCATGGCCTTACCCCACACTGTCAATATTTTCAAACAATTTAAATAATCAACACACAGACCATAAACGAAGGCGTATGCCTGTGTTTAAACCATCATAATAAACCATTAACACAGTATAAATTCCACACACACAATAAGCATAAAACCCACGGCCATTTAATTAAAGCACAGGGTATTTACATTGCACAGTATTTCCATCATCATAGTCTTTATGCACAGTCATCATTAAAAGCTAAAACGAATTCCACATAGTCATGCTAATGGGATATGGCACCATTGCAAGAAACGGTGCATCCCATGGCTCAAAATTCCAATTCCATTACGATTTACATAACCCAAAAATACACAGATCCTGTGAGAAATGCAAGTTTGCTCCACGGCCAAAACCCACACCATTAATTTAAAACCCAAGTCTCTACAATACAAGGCCAAAGATGAATTCAAACCCCACAGAGAACCCCATCATCAAACAATGAAACACCACATAGACAGGTTGAGAGACAACAAGCGTAAGCTTGTTGGAAAGGCTTACCTTGATTATCTCTTACAGTCGAAACCCTGACGGAGCTAGAGCCACGCTGCTCATCATCCTTTGGCACCTGCAACCAAACAAACGAAGCCATGATCAGAAGTAAGACAACGAATGGAGCCTCAGAACAAACACGAAATAACAGGCAATAAATCGCCCAAGTGAGGGTTACCTTCCTGTTCTGAAGGTCGCCTCCATTAACCTCTGCGAAGAGCCAAGAGAAACCCCAAATGACAAATGAAATTCCCAAACCATCATGACCCAAGCCTAAGGGAAGGATGCCACCAAAACCAAAACCCACTAAGCTATAGTTTGGTAACATTTATTTGGTATAATCTTCACCCACCACTCCATCGCTAAAACCCATCATATATAGTCCCAACCATATGTCATATCGCCATCCCAATGATATCACAAGGTAACACTTACAACATTTATGTTATCGTAAATGTTTAGTACAATGCAATGTTAAGGCTTAAGTGCATAGTCCATGTATGGTCTGTGCTAACCATAAGTGAAGCCACAAGACTTATATATTAATATAATATGTACAGCATAGGCTTAAGACATAATAACATGTGAACCATAGCTCAAAGACTTAACTTAATACAATGCAATTAATCCCTATGCTTATGCTTAGAGAACATGGCATATTTAATATGCGATGTTAAATATTTGACCCTCATAAAAATCAATGGTCCGTCCTTAGGCCAGGATAATAACCTGCAGTACAAGATACATAGGAAATATTAATAGATTCAATAAATAAACATAGAATGAAGTTAATACTAATATGAGATATGACGAGTTACAATACCATAATGAAGCATAAGTAATGTACAGGAAATTTAGAAGTGAGTGATAAATTGACGAGAATAGTATTTTACCTAGTATAATTGTAAGTAGACAAGGAACCAAAGTAAACTAGTAGTATGTTCTTCAGTATCAAGACTTTCAGTACTCTTTAAACAAGATCCCTTTGCAATGTATGAGCTGCATATGAAGTAAAATAGGTTCCTTAGTTCAGAGAACTAAGTAAGCTTGATAACAAGTAACCACCTTTACCTCTCAAACCGTCATGGGATAATGAGGCCGGCCAATCCACCCACTTTGTTTCCACAAACAAAGTTAAGTTAGGAATTTATAATTAATAGGTGTGACTATGCAGAAAGGATGAAGCATTTTATCCAGTGACGACAGATAAGCGACAAAAGTATAAACACAATTCTAATCAGTTAACAATAGTACGACATCGTAAGCAAAATACATTAAAAATAATGATTGAAAGTAAAAGACCGAATGTAAGGAAAACTTATGAATAAACAGCGGTACATGAAGTGTACGATATAATTTCGCAAGTGAATAATGTTCTGTCTAGGTAGTTTTTACTAGCCTATAAATTTGTTTTTATTTTCGATTTTTTGGGACATTACAAGTGGTATCAGAGCCCAATTTCAATACTAATATACCTATGGGCACACCAAGTAATCACCACATAGAAAATAAACTATAATATTAAATTTTGGTTTCTAACAGAATTTTTTCCTGCTATTAAAATTTTTTGCAGTTACAAGAATTTTTACAGGAACAACTCAGATTATGAACTTTGATGGAGATAACAGAAAGCAAGGAAGAATGAACACCCCCACCCTAGAAGGATAACTTGTGGTGGAGCTGAATTTTGATATTTTTAAGACTATACACAGTCTTCAAGCAGAATTGTGATGTTTCAGAGACAATAGTTTGAACGATAGGAAAGAAAAACAAGCTATAAATGAAGCACTACTAAGAAATATGATGGGAGGAAGCCCGCAAGGTAAACCTTTTCAGTCCACAAATAATTCCAAAGGATAACCTTACCCAAAATAGGCCAGCAGCCCAAGAGGAGAGGAAAAAGAAGAACACACCCCTGAAGCACCGAAAGGAGATCATCACAGCCCTTCTAGTGATGACTCTCTTTCTCCTCAAAGAAATAAACAAATAAGTGATCACAGTCTTCAAGGGGAGTTTCAAAAAATAAGAGCCCTAATCTATGAAAGTGAAGTAAACACTGGGGAAAAGGCTGAAGAGTGGTTGTTGGGCATGAGTAAGTATATCCAATTTCATAACTATTCAAGTGAGATGAAGGCTCAGCTTGCCATATATAACTTAAATGGTAAGGAAGCAAGATGGTGGAGGGATTTAAAACACCCCAAGAAAGATAAGCTCCGGGAAATACACTGGGATACTTTCTGAAAGATTTTCCAAGCAAAATATATTTCGAAAAGGTTCTTTGACCAAAAAGTGAAATAGTTTCACGAACTATGCATGGGATCCATTACTATGGATGCATTTATTAACATATTTCTAGATCTGTTGCATTATGTACTGTTACGAAGAGAAATTCCTATGGCTTGGGGTACCACAACAGACAAATTAACTCCAGAAATCAATCCTTTCCTATATGCAAGAGAAACCAAACATCTAACACTAAAGGATTTCAATTTGTACGTTATTCTAGATGGTTGATGTAGATCCCCATTGAGATGTTTCCCTCCTGCTTGTATTGGAAATTTGCTTCCTCAACATTCAGCAAACAAGACAAGCATGCTATATATAATTGTGTTAGACCTACTCTATCGTATATAATCAATAACATATAAGCATTTAAAAGCATCCATGGATAAAATACTCATTTAAATACACATTATTGGACAGGAAAAGATATTTCTATTGATATAAAACAAAGATTACAACAGTGACAACCTTTGTCGGCATGTCTGCGAATTGGAGAAACTGAGTTCCCCACTTGGGCCTTCACCACTTCAATCCTCCATCTCTCAATAGCAATCTCATAAGAGAAAGGCAAGCTTGGGAAGAACACAAAGTTCTCCAAGGGACAAAGAAATGTAGACTCAAGTATAAGCTCTGGAAACAATGGACTATGGCTTTCTTGCTCTTCAATTCCTCCCCTTTCAATGTATCCAAAGGGTTCCTTCTGTAGCTCTTCAATGGGGTAATGGAAGGTCGAATCAGAGCGATATCAAGGCATATGGAAGGCCAAGAGACAAGTGTTTCGGATCCACATTAAGGAAAAATCCAAAATAATTTGGCCTTTTGCACACATCCCGATGCTCGTGGGTTTAAGGGTCAAATCTGCGTATATACACGAGAAAGAGATTAAAAGTCACGTATGGAAATTATTGTATGTTTTTAGGGATGATATTGGAAACATCAAAGGTACAAAAATGGTCCATGGGGTCTAAAGAGTCTACAGAGGGATAGGGAAGGCCATAAAAGTGTGATCCACCATGTGTGGTAAAATTAGCTGTAACAGATGCCCCCTCATGTGTGAGGTCAGAGGGGTCATATGATGGCCAAAACACATTATAAGTCCATCCCAGAAGTGGAGTGATGAAGAACCCAGTGGAAGAACTAGCCATCCAATCCATACAATACAATAATCAAACTCTGTACATAACTGCATGTAGATGTAGCAGTCCCCCGGATATATAAGACTACAATGGCCATGAATATGCATGACACAAAATATGACATGTGTGGTCATCGCCAGGTACAATATAGATAGATCAGAATCTCCATGATGAATATATACAAAGGATGATGATCTCCATGAAAGGTGAAGATATATAATGGATCAAGATCTCCAAAATGGATAGAAAAATTTGACATATACTGGAATCAAGTCATGAGAGCTGAAATCTCATGAACACCGGCATGATCAAGGAGGTAGCATATAAGAGATGCCACCAATCTGGAAGGTCTTCTACACAAATTGCTATGAGTACATGTCCTACTATGTGAATAGAGGTGTCGAGGTCAAACATAGTAGTCCATTGTCTGATTGACGGTCATTGATGTATATCGTTAACAGACGCGAGATCACCCAACAATAATGAAAATGGGAATCAAGGTACTAGAGTGCAAACTGACAAGTGTGAATAAATGTGTTGAGGTCGAACACTTGAGAGAATCCATTGATCAGGGGACATTGATGTATTCCCAGAAACTGTCGATAGCGAGAGAACCTGCCACTGATGAATGAAAGTCTCAAGGCACTAAAAAATGACTCTAGATTCCTATCCTAGAATAAGTCATCTGAATTCAATGGGATGAAATCCGCTGGAAGGAGGGCATTAAGGCATCCTCCATCATCCAACATGAGGTACTCAACAAAGATGTATAATGTGGAAGGACTTAATCATAATGTGCACGAACCAGTAATTGTAAAGGGAATGGCCGACATGCAAAGTCAATATAACTCAGGAATGGCCAACTCAGGTTTCAACTTCCTTCGAACAAGAGCATAAAGGTGAATGGTGACTGAATGTAGGAAGCATAGACTCGATATACAAAACTGGGACATCTCTGTGACACATGAGGCATCGACAGAGGCTCCATAGGGACTGGAAGCTTAACCAGTCGGTGGAGATAAACCCAGATAAATGGGTACAACTCCTAAAGTCAAACTACTAACCCAACCAATGGATGTGATATACAGTAATCTGTTCGAAGGAGACACGACTCGAATGCTGCCAAAGATAACATCTTTTCTTGTCTGGATTTTTGGTTTTTCAATTTTTTTTTGGACTTTTTCAAATATTTGAAAAGCTTGAAAAAGAATAAAATCACTTTATAGTTACATACTAGGAGGAGACGAGTATCAAGGGACAAATAAACTAGTTCCAAGTAGCAGAACATACCTATGCTCAATGGAAGGACATATGTGTAAGATAGTGACACTCGGGGGAAAGTCCCCTCCCGGTAAAAATCGGGAATCAAGCTGCAAAGGATATATAAAATGGTTCTGTGTGGCTAGACATGAGACAAGCTCAGGCTATATGGTTGATACTCAAATTTAGGGAAGCCGACATAAGGCTCAATGAGGCAAGAAAAGCTCATGATAATGCAATTACAACTTCACAAAAGGGATTCCTAGGGAAAGAAGCCAACAAAAATATCAAGAGGAGTATGAGCCTCTTGTGAAATGACACGGCGATACTATTCAACAGACTCCCACACCCTAAAGGACAAAATTTCGGCATGGGTACCAAATGCAAACAAGGAGTTAACTAGCGTACCCATGTAAGGTCAAGCTCTACCATTCAGATGATGTCACTTCTATAATAGAAAGAAGGTTCAGTGACAAGATAGAATGGGTTTGTACCTAAGGTTATAATGAAACAGTCATAAGGTCATGCAAAATGCAAATGGAGGTGAAGTATAACATATATGCCAGTTTAAACATCATACCTGAAATCATCACGAATGGGTCAAAACAATGGTCAAAACGGCGCTCAAAATGGTTTCCTACATCATCATATTAGTAAAAAACAGTCCAAAATGGTCATAAACAATTCAAAACTATAGAAAAGGGGGTAAAAAATTTCAAAAATTTGAAATTTTTTCTATAAATAGTAAAAAATTCAAAAATTATATATCATTTTAAATTTTTACCCAATTGAGATCAGAACTCCAAACACGAATTCCGGGAGCTTCGTCTGACGATATCCAACACCGTTTTTTCCAGGTAACTTCCCATTTCCTACTCTTCATTTGCATGTAAATTTTTCTAATTTCCTTGGTCAAAATCAATTTCTAGGCCGGTCTAAGATGGCCGATTCGGCCCACACAAAAATCAGGGATTTTTCCATGTATAGGGATGGCTATACGTGGAAAAATGGCCCAAACCCATGTACATACGCCGTTGTTTTGCAAACAGTCACGTATGCGGCTGCACTTATGGTTTTTTAAGACAAATAATGAAAAAAACTTAATTTAAATGTGCAAGATGGTTCTAGAATGGAGGGAGAGAGAACAAAAAGATGTAGAAGAAGTTGTATGGGGTGATGTAACGGCTCAACAAGCTCTACGTGCATGTGGGCTATATAAGTTTTGGTGTTTTGGCAGCCTTAGGGCCAAACCAAGACTACTACAAATGTAGTCTACTGGGATCCTGACTCAGAGTCCTTTCAGATTGACGAGATGTCCCTCACGATCGATGTGGACGAAATATACTTCATTACAGGGTTGTCCCAACGGGGAAAGGTGGTGAATCTATGCTCTCAAGGGCCCGGAGGTGCCCTCACTTTAGATGAGTACATAGCAGTACACTATTTTTTGGACACGAAAAAGGTTGGGAGTTGAATCCTAACAAACTCCATACAGGTGCTTGGATTGAAAGCCATACTACTGGCACTCGGCAGGATAGCAGGGATAGCCTCACTCCACCAGGCCTCATGGCCATTGATGTTCTATGCAGTGGAGTGCATGAGACCCACAATTTACGATTGGAGTACTGTGTTGTTGAGTAACATGAAGCACCAGCTCAGTGACTGCAAGATGGGCAAGGTACGAAACATCGGTTTTGGTAGTATACTGAGCACGTTCTTCTTTAAGCGTGTTCCAAGGATAAGCCCTAGAGTTGATGTTCCTCCTCACAGGGTTTGAGATCTGGCCCAACGACGTTGAGAATATGCGATGCATAGAATGGGAGGAGGTAGGGTGTCTAACCCCTACCTAGCTGATTTCTTTCCATGGCGGCGGCGGTAGATAATTGCCATCGATGATTACCCCTATGCGGGGATATATTTTTGGGGAGATCCCAACATGCCCCTACCACCAGGAGCAGCATACGGTGACATTGGTAACGAATCCCAACCCTCTTTTAAAAGTTTTTTTAATTATGTAATTTTTTTGTATTTTTTGATATACAAAACTAAAAGACATGTTTTTGTGTGATGACACATAGTGACAATCTGTCATATGTATGTAGATGTAGGACCACGGTGGCCTGATGGATTCCCTCATCATAGACAGAGGGGAAGAGGAGATGATATGATGGGTGTGGATGTGGAGTGGACGCTCCAGAGCATCCACACAAACTTTGTGCGGCTGATACATAGAGTACCCATGGCGCAGGTTGAGGACTTGCCTGAGGCCATGTAGCATTAGGTGGTAGGTGTACCATGAGCATGGGTGTGGTTGTTTCTATGGCTAGATAGAGCCATGGTGACTTTCCACAATCAAATCCCCCCTCCTCCTCCCCAGGATTAGATACCTAGGAGTGACACATTTTGTACTACCATGTATTATATTTTGGTGGCTCACAAGCCCCATTTTTGTACTATGACACTTATGTATTATGACGTCACTTTTTGGATGTTTAATGAAAAACTTTTATGATGATCAATTTTATTTATTTACATGTGTAATGTATTTTTGTGATGAGCTTATGGCTTTTGAAACAAATGCCAATATAACACATAGTTAGCATATGAGTCAACAACTTGATTATAAATTCATGGAACATGTATGTATGTTATGTTTCCAAATTGCCATTCTAACAATCTCACACGTAAGAATCTTCGTAAAAATGTTGGATCCCTAACATGATACAAGCCATTAAGCTGTGACACTACTAACTACGAATAAATACGTACCTCAAGAGATAGAACACCACGTGAAATAGAATCCCGTAATAACTCAATAATGGAACTATACTCAGCAACATTGTTTGACGAGGGCCATAAACATACACCTCCTGAAGACAATACTTGTGTTAACCGGAATATTTCACCTCCTACGGACAGCAATGTGTTCCACTAGTATGACTGGTTCAGATCCAGAACAAATAGATCACAGAGGTTGATAACTCTCCCTAGACGCTGTAAATATTTGGAATACAAGGCTTTGATATTTCACCTGTGTACCTGCAAAAATCTCAACACAAAATGAATCAAAGCAACTAGAATATGATCTACTAATCTATGCTAGTGACTAAGGAATCTAGCAATATATATTTGAAATCAAACATCAACAATATATATGGGACATAAAATCAACTTGCATTAGAAATATGAAGAAGTTTACAACCAAGCCTTAGTGTTGACATGCATCTCCATGAAACCATCTCTTCATCCCCAAAATCTCTGAATCTAGCTCTCTATGCTCTCTCCAAATGATCTTGGACCAAGAATAAATCCAACAGCATAAAAATACCTTCAATGTTCTCCCCTCTACCATGGCTATGAGCTCATATTTATAGGGCTTTAATGGATAGAGATGGTTGAGAAATTAGTGGGTGATATGGCCTCTAAGATCCTAGGATGAGTGATCTCGATCTCAACCAACCCACAAAAGTAGGGATAAGGCAGTACATGAGGCTTATCATTTAGAAGCCTCGAGAAACTTCTCTTTTTCCCTTTTTACCCAAGGTACCATGCTTCTCCTTCTATGACAGAGCTATTCTAGTAATAACCACCTATCGACCAAAGGAAAAGGGCGGTGGCACCGCTTGTGGACAACCGATGAAAGGCAATGCGAGCAGGGTACCACTCCTCGACAAAGGGGCATGCGCGGTGCTGGGAATTTCTATGATAGATTGATAAAGAAACCATTTAGTTTTCACTCCAGAAACTGGGATTTAGGGCAAGTAGGTACGTCAAAGGTCTTATCACATGATGGTGACAGGATTTTAGTATAACAAGATGCCCCCCAAAGCATGAGTCTTAGAGTTATACGATAAACGAGAGCTTTGAGAACAAGTCATCGACAGGAGATGAAAATGTCACCTCGATCAGAGTATGTAGTCAAGTAGGAATCTGTAGTACATTAGTATGTTGACTCATAGACACAAGTAACCAAACTCATAGATGCAGACCAATATAAGGTAGATCCATGAGTGGAATAAACAAGCATGGCTACTATAATACATCATAGATCCATGTGATAGAGGACTCAAACTTGGACATAGCTACCAGACATACAACGTAGATCAATGCCATACAGACACAAAATTGAGCATATCCATGACCATACAAACATGGATCCATGCTAGATATACAAAACTCCATCGCAACTTGAGGAAAAGCAATGAGCGCTTTTAAACAAAGGCCCAGGGTCTTCGTATCGTCTTCAACAAAGTATGATTATATCCATGAGATTACAATGATTTGAAGTCGAACATGGTAGAAACCACTTGATTACTGGCCAATGATGTGAACCGTTAACAAGTGTGAGAGAGATCACCATTAATGTCAATGATTCCCAAGGTACCCTAGTACAATATACTAAGTGTGAATAGATGTCCTAATGTCGAATACCCAGTTGATTCTATCGATCCAAGGTCAATGATGTGAACCTATGTCAAGAGTGAGAGAATCTGTCACTAAGGCATACAAATCTCAAGGTACTAAATATTGTTTATAAGACTATTTCCCAAATGATGAGCTGATGTCAATGGGAATGGTCTTGTCGAAGGAGGGCCATGATGAGTCCCACATCAATGACACGAAACTCGAAACATAGTTCTGGAATGATTTGAATGTAGTAACCATATGACTGACTCAAAGATACTGACACAAAGGATGTGTAGACTGCAGAGGTAAAACTTCTTCAGATCGCCTTTGAACATTGGGAGGTATGACAAAATGACTTGGCAGCATGATAAGATAGGACAGATACACAATGCGACAGTGGACAATGCATTCTTTTGAAAGACTCATAGGATTGGCATGACTCATGAAAGTGTATCATCATGGAGATTAGTTGAATACCCAATTAACTGACATGATTGTGTAGACAAGTGCCATGTTCAAAGGTAACGACAAACTACTGCCATTATTTTCAAAATGATTCCCTTACCATTTTCCCCATCATGATCGATAAGTTCCTCCTTTTGGTTTTATGAGTTCAAAGAGGGTAACAAACACTCGATATAGCTTGTCAGAAGACAAGTCCAATCTCATATGTTTTACGAACCCGAGAGAGGATGGGTTCATTCCCAAAATGAGTCTCTCAATGTTTGATTTAATGAGTCCACTGAAAGAAAATTCGGTATCGTTCATGTTTAGAGAGGCTGAACAAATATAGAAGAAAACTCCATGGGGGTCCTTTTTCGTATGATTTAGTCCCTAAGGCCCAAAAAAGTGTAAAATCATACCTTAGAGAACTCTTCCAGTCATGATTGGATAAAGTGTTCCTTTCTCGTAAATAGTCCTATCTGAACCAATAAAGAGATAACCTATCGTCATATGGATGACTCTTCAAATACTTTAACGAGCATGAAGAAGACAAGATCGCTCGACAATATTTTCGTATTTAGGGAGCCTGAAAAGGGTTTAAAGAGAACTCCACGAGGTTTCTTTACACAACGTTACTTTTTATGAGCCTGGAAAGATTTGAAAATGGACTCAACTATCTTTTCATGTTTAAGGAGTCTAAAAAAAGATGCGAAAAGAAGACTCCATGGCGTTTCTTTACACAATGTCGTATTTTACGAGCCTGGAAAGAAACTTGAACTGGACTCAGAACTTTGATACTATATTTTTACGAGTGTGACAAAGTGTCGTAATAAATTCTTGATGACATTTTTCATTTTGTGAAAGTACGAAAAATCCATAAACAAACTTTCCAAATCTTTTACTAAATTCAACTTGTGGACGACTCATAAACAAGTGTTAAATGCATCCAAAATCAACATTAAGGGATTATGACAAATAGATTTTGACTAGAACATGATGTAATATCAAAAATATACTAGGTCAGACCCAAAAAATGTCTATATAAGGCAAGTAAATAGTAAAATATCAAACATTTCACTATTTACCTCTAGCAGAGAGCACTTGGAGCATTTTCTAGCCAGATCTTCCATAGCTGATACCGGGAGTCCCCACCGTCCCTTTTCAGTCTCATCAGTTGCAGGTAACAGCTAAGACCCTTATCTTTCATTTCATAGCTTCTATTTTGGGATTTGGTGGGGTTTTAGGCCTATTTGGTAAGCCCTAAAATCCAATCTGTGGGCACTGCGGCTACCCCTTACGGGATAGGCGGTACCACCTGAGAACTGCGCCAATAATATGGTGGACAGGAGGTGCCATCGCCTATCTCCAACAGGGCATAGGCGGTGCCGGCTATGGAGAAGTTAAACAAATTATATGGGTATAATTTACTCATTCTTTTGATTATGAATGACTAAAGGATGATATTAATGCGTACCATTGTTGTTTTTGGCAGGTCTAGGCTTCCAAAATATGGTGATATGGAAGGAAAGAACACATGATGATGAGGATGCTCCTGCTAAAAGGAATCTAGTTTGTATTGCTGCACTCTAGAACTATGGGCTCTTAAAGTTCTTCCGGACACCAAGAATGGTGTCCCATGAGAGACTACTGGAACACATACTGAGAATATGGAATCCAGAACAACAATATTTTGAGGTTGGGGCACATATACTTATAGTGGAGGTAGAGGACATCTACTTCCTGACTAGCCTATCGAGACGGGGTGCCCCCATCTCACTGATAGGTTCTCGTGGTGAGGACATTACCACCAGAGATCTCATAGATTGGAACTATGTACCAGGTACAGGAACGTTGGGGAAGAAAATCCCCATCAAGGCAGTGACAGACATGGCTCTATGGATTGTTCTACTCACCATGCAAATGGTGGCAGGGAGCTAGGGTGTACATCAAGCTTCCAGGGCACATATGTTGTATTCCCTAGAGGCTATGGCACCTACGGTATTCAACTGGGTGGAAGCATTGCTTCCAATCTTCAAGGATCACTTGACTAAAAGTAGTTTGGATTTGATTCCATCTTAGCTTGCTTCTTCTTTGAGCGAGTACCATAGATGAGGCCCCAGGTGACTTTCCGGAGTCTGAGAGCATGGGACCCCTGTATGCTAAGGTGGGTCCAGGTCATGGCTTGCGCAGGAGCACATAGGGGCAGAGTGAAGTTAGGTGACCCATTCTTCAGATGGCTATGGGATCAGATGCTCATGGTCGAGGACTATACCTATGCGAGCACAGATTTTACAGGTGATCCTAACTGTTGTGCTCTTACCCAACAGCCTCAAAAAATTTCATCAAGCAAAATAATTTTTTTGAGGTTAAACATTTGAATTTCTCATTTCAAGTTATGGAAGCAGGAGCTACTGAAACGGTGAAATTTCATTATTTTATAACCTTGGGGACTATTGTTATTCGGAAAAATTACTATATTAAAACCATTATTTTTGAATGGATTTTTGTCTCAAATTAGGGAATAAGAGTTCTTTGGTTTATATGCCTTTCACCATAACCTGACTTCGACCTTAGTCAAACATTCATCATTTGGTATGTTTTTATTCTTGTTTTAATTGCTAATTTAACAAGGTTATGGGAAATGGAAGGCTAACTATTTCACACCTGAATTCCTTATCAAAGTCATGCAAATATTTATGCCCAAGGTTTATCCTCCAATCTTCGAACTATGCTCAATCCAACCACAAGCAGGTAATCTCGATCTTCGTAATATTCTCAGTACGTGGCTTATATTTCTGCATTTGATGGTTAGGGTTGATACAATGGGTTATGCGATATGCGCTTGCCACGTAGCATGCTCATCATTCTCGAGGGTTGGAATTATTACATAGCAAGGTTTATGGTTTAACACCCGGGGTTCTTTGCCTATCAACCAGTTCAAGTCACATCACCATCTTTTTCCATTATTCGATCACCTCTCTGTGTAATCATTCATGTTCGCTCATGCCAATTTTACAGGGTTTCTGTGTGAGTTTATCCGTGTCTCCTTGCCTTTATGAAGAAGTTGGATTTCATTTTCTATGTTTTCTGCTTGGCTTGTGTCCTGAATGGTCTCTCTCCAGCGCTCTAGGTTACTGCAGTCCGTTGTATCTTCTCTTTGCACAACTATGTGCATTCGCACTCATAGTCATGGCCCCGGTTGTCAGGGTTGAACCTGATAATCCGAAGCTTCTAGATAAGGATCCAGAACTCCTAGCCAAAGTAGAAGTGGTTGGGTGGCTTCCCTTTTTCAGCAAATTTGTAGACTCGAATCCGGAAGTTACCAGGTTGTTTTCTCTCTCGTTGGCTAATGGCAGAGCCAAGGTGGCCGACCTTCAATTCATAGTATATGAGCATACAGTTGCCTCGGCCACGGACTTACCTTTAGCAGGTGAATGCTGGTTTAAGTCGAAACAGATGAAATCCACCGAATGGAGGCAAATGCTAAAAAACCCCTGCCGGGAAGTGTCTTTCAGGGATGGTGTTTCGTGTAATTATTTTAAAAGGGAATGGAGACCTGTGTTGGAGGTCATTCACAGGTATGTTACTTGTGAGGGTCATCTTTCGTCTGCATATGTTTATCATCTTAGGTTAATGATTGTATTTCTTGTTCGGCCTATCAATCTACCTCATTACTTAGTCCAAAGTATGACTAAAATGTTTGCGGCCATCAAGAAAGGGCCTAAAAATATTGGTCGAAGTCTTTTCCACCATGGTCTCGTTAGGATGCTAGTGGAAATGGAGCTGTCTAAACGAAACTAGACCTGGGATCATTTTCTTGAGAAAAATGGTTTCATGGCATTTTGCCACTGCCAGTTTGACTGCGCTGAGGAGTGCTCTCGGCATCAGTAGCCTTGTGAAATCCTAACTCCACCTGTACATAACCCGCTGCCAAACCCTAATGCTCATGTAAACCCTAGCGTCGAAAAGAATTGTGCACCCGCTCCTATGCAAGGTCTTGGCTCTCACGTGCATCCTAAATGAAAGAGAGAATTCGTAAACCCTTCCCTGGTAACCCTAAACCATGATGATGAACCCTGCAGACAGATGAGTGAGACACCAAGTGTTAGGGTTACAGGCAGAGTAACTAGGAGTATGGTGGCTAAAGCTAATACTGTTAATCCCTCTGTGAAGGATAGTAAAGACATAGAAACGATTGTATTGGACGATGAGGAGTATGGACCCGTCACTCATGATTTCCCTGACGTGGATCCCGATCCTGTGACGCACCCAGTAGAACATAACCCTCATATTCTTGATATGGATCCCAAAATGGATTCTGTGCTGGATCCTCAAATTAAGGGTAAGCCTATTGAAGGGAGTCCAGCTGGTTCATACCGATTTAATGAAGCAGTCCACCCACTATTCGTCAATCGCTTGCTTGATAAGATACATCACATGGAAATAGAAATAAAGGAGGTAGTGGCACTTAATGATTCTGTGAAGGCTGAGAATACGAGATTTCCAGAGAACTTTGATTCAGCCGACAAATGCATCCTGTGTTTGAAACGACATAAGAACCTGTTAATCCAAAAAGTTCAGAAATTCCACCGTAAGAATCATAAAAATAAAGAAAGAATTCATGAGCTGAATGCTCAAGTCTCCTTAATGTAGCTGAAAGGTCTCTCGCAGGCTCCATTTTCTCAAATACCGGCTAATGGTGTGAACATACAGGTTTACAATACCCCTGCTAGACCATAGCATTTTGAGATACACATGTTTTGTACAGATGCCTAGAAAATAATTTCAGGTTTTGAAGTATGTAAATAGAAGCAGCAAATGATATGAGGTTATTTTTATTTTTCAGGTATCATTTTTAGTTAAATATTTAGTTATGTGTTTAGGACCATTACCCTCGCGTTTCGTGCTAATTCTTATTGTTTTGATATTGCAGATGATTTGGTCGGTTTTCCGAAGATGTCCTCTCTGGATTTTGATGATCACATGTTTCCAGGATTATCTCCGAAGAATTGTGAAGGAACCAGTTGAAATCGGTTTCAATTGTGGATATATCGTCTTCCAGGTGTCGCCAATCTATTGGTTTCTTCATCATTTTTGGTTTAGCACTATAGTCTGAATATTTTCGATTTCAGGATATCATAATGTGTAAAGAAAATGACAATTTCATTTGTCATTTTTCTTTTTTTAGCTGAAGTCGGTTAAGATTGCAATAGTGTAGATCTCTTTTTCCTGGTAAATTAGAAATATCTCTATACGAGATCTAATGTATATAAAGGAGGTACAATTCACAGTAGAAGGGGGTTCGATGGTTGGTGAAAGGAACTAGGCAGGATCACTTTGACATTTCTTTGCAATTAAGACAATTTCTTGTTCATAGTTACAACATCCTTTGACTAAAGATATCATAAGTATATTTGCAGTATTTTCATTATTGAGGTGTACTTGTAATATCGTTTGATCCTGCTATTTTCTTTTCGTATATTTCCATGTTGCTTCATTTTTCTTTTGAGAAAATGTGCAAACGTATTATGTTTAATTGTCGATCTATTCTAGGTTAACTTGTAGATTAGTATCATATATTAAATTTCGATGTTATCGTTTGAATATATATGATATACTATTTATGTGTTTTATTCTTTTCTTCCTCTGAATTTTTTCTGAAGAATTCGAGATTGTCTACACAGCATTGTTAACTACAAGTTAATTTCTGGATTAATATTATTATGCTCCTGATCAGGATAGGGTATAAAGAGTATATGTGTGTTAGTGTTTCTTTTATTAACTCTGAAAAACTATATTGAATCCAATATTCATATTTTCACTCAGTCAAATTTTCATTCAATCTTATTATAGATGTATATGTGTCTATATTGTAAAATTATATGATTGATTTAGTTTGTTAACGGTTTCTTTTGTATATTCATAATTGTAATATATATTCAGCTAACAATTATTTACATTATTTATTTCCTTTGAATCTGCTCCTGTAATTGGGAGTGATTTAAGAGAAGGCAACGGGGCCTTAATCACGTCAAAGACAGCTATCTAACGACTGGGAGTATCCTTTGAAAGCTCTTGGATCGGGTTGCCTCTTAGTTGACTATCGCGCTGATACCACCTGTCAACAATGGCACTAGAAGGAGGGCCAGCTTAAGAGAATGGCTGATGAAAACAATCCTGTTCACAACATTAATCAACCCTTTAGTCCTCAATTTACACCACCACCTTCATCAGGTGAATTACGGTCATCATCCCAACCACAAACATTCCAGTCATCACAATTAGATGAGACCCCGTTGAACAATACTGTTCAAAGCCTTATTCATTAGTTCAACTCTAGCGGTTCCCATCCACTTGAAGAACTTCACCAGTTCGAACAGGCCATCAACGAATCCCACAGGATTTTAACCAGAGCTTATTCAAATCTCATTGGGATCCAACCCACCGAATTTCCTCTTCCACAAATCATACGTCCATGCACTCTCCATATTGAATCTACTTCTGAAGAACAGTATCATCCTTTAGGTGTCTTCCCTAACCATCAATTATGACAGTTTCTAAGAGGCACAGATCAACCTTCATCCTCTTCAGGACCACCTACCACAGAAGGGTCTGGTCGACCCCCATCACCACCACATTCACCTCCTCAAATTTTTCAAAGACCATCTTCACCACCTCCATCACCAAGGAACATGGAAAACCCAAACTTGAACCCCAATGCCAATATGCCATGGTTAGCATAGGATGTGGTCGCTGTTCCAGGTGATCAACATCCTTTACCAAAGCATCCCGAGAAATTGTTGCCCAAATTCAATCCTGAGCTAAAAGAGCCTGCAGAAGACCATGTTAAGAAATTCATGCTAGCAGTTTGGCTTTTGAATGTTGAACACAAAGATTTAGTCTGCCGGATTTTCCCTTACACATTTGAGGGAAAAGCCTCGACTTGGTGCTTTTCACTTACTGCTGGTTCTATTACCAGTTGGAACGAATTTGAGTTTGCCTTCATGAATAAGTTTGGAGACGATAAGACTCCAGCCGTGTTGTTTTTGGAATTATCTAAGATCCGTATGGAAACCAAGGAGAAAGTCAAAGACTTTAACCAGAGGTTCTTGACTCTTAGAAACAGAATCCCTGCCACCTCAAGGCCTGTTGAAGATGTCACTATTGAATTCTATACTTCATCTTTACCTGTGTCTATGGCCATGTTTGTCAGGAGAGCTGCCAAACCCACTCTCACTGAAACCTTTGACGAAGCCAGTAAGGTCGAGAAGGACATGTCTGCCGTTAAGACAAACCCCGGGGTAGACACGGATTATGCCTCCTCTTCTCGTAAAAAGAATGAGAATCCTTCCAAAATCACAAATCTTGATAAGAAGGATCAAGACGCACTAGACTTAGACAACCTGCAGAGAGTCATAAAGAAGCTATCCAACGAAATCATTGATCTGAAGAAAAGTACTTCTGAAAGTATTCCAAATAAAGAACCACCTAGGCAACCTTTTAGAAGACCATTCCAAAATACTGCTGCTAAACAAACCCCACCTTCTGAGACTAGTAACGTAGATGAAATTAATAACTTCCTAAAATTATTGGTCTCAGGCTTAGAAACGTTAGCTGAAAGTGATACTTAATATTCAGGACAGAATTCTGAGGATGCCCAAGGTACAGATAATGACACTAAGCAACAACCTCCTCAAACTATCAGTCACTTCTGGGATACCACAGAAGTGACCGACGATTCAGAGGTTTCTGCTATAAACATCAATCGGCATCAATATAATACTAGGAGCAAGAAAAATCAGTCCTTAGGGGAATCCTCCACAACACCTACAGATGACAGTTCAACTGTCAAAACAACAAACCAACCTTCAAACACTAAGTCTACACCTTCTCTCAATTTAGAGTATGATTCGGTTGAGGATTTGAAGAAACTCAAAGCCAATATTTCTATCTTCGAACTCCTCAAATTGCCTGCTATTCGAGACAAGATTATTCAAGGGGTTTCTCTAAATAAAAAAGACAAAACTTCCTCCACTCAAAACAGTTTTGCTAGTACTAAAGACAATCCAACAAAAGCTTCAGTTAACGCCTCGTCTATAGGTGATAAATCAGATTCCTCAACTCCCCCTTTTCTGCTCACATTTGAAATATGCAATCGTAAGGTACACAATTGAATGATAGATTCAGGGGCTTCAAAAAACATCATGCCATATTCGGTATGTAAAAAACTTAATGTAGTCCCCGTCCCATGTGATATGAATATTGTGCAACTTGACTGATCTAACATAAAGGTAATAGGAAAGTTGAATGAAGTACTGATAAGATTAGCCTCGAATCCTTAGGTCCATTTCATCATTGACATAATTGTTGCAAATATCCCTGAGGCATATGGCTTATTCCTCAGCAGAGATTGGTTTGAAAAATTGAAGAGATATTTTTCAACGGACTAGTCACACTTATGGCTACCTCATAATGGTCGCCCAAACAAAATCAGAATTGATCGAGAGCGTTATATGAATCATACGGTCACCGAAATAGATGACTCAAACAAACCAGTGTTATTTGCTGATACTATAATGGGCAAATATATGGTTGATTCCATTTTTGGAAACTTTGAGGCTGAAACTTCGTGAGTCCAAAATCCAGAACAGCAGTCCAAAGTTTTTCATTTTACGCAAGTTACAGACAAAATTCCAGCGGTAAATACTGTACATTTAGACTTGAATAATGGCCTCTGGTCCCTATACTTTGATGGATCTAAGTCGAAGGAAGGGGCTAGGGCCGGTTGCTTGTTAATAGATCCCCACAGAAAAAGGTATTTTGTTGCTTGCAGGTTGGAATTTGAGTGTACTAATAATATTGCTGAATATGAATCCCTTATTCAAGGGCTGAAAAAGGCAATTGATCTAGGAGCTAAAGCTCTGGTAGCATTAGGAGATTCTGAAATTATCATTAGACAGGTACGCAACACTATACATTGCATTGCTGGTCATCTAAAAAATTACCAGATAGAGGTGTGGAATTTATTATTATCATTTGAAGCTTTTAATATAAATTATATTCCTCGTTATTTGAATCAGGAAGCAGATATGTTAGCGAATGTTACTTCAAGTTTGATTCCATCTGAAGGGATATTTGCTGATTCGTTCTCTGTCGAACTGCTTTTCAAGCCTTCCATACTTGATAATATTGTCAATTAGAGAGTCTTTGACCATGACGAGCAATTAATTGAGTTTTTGACCATGAAGGACACCTTCAAAGATGCAGTCATCGATGAGATAACTCATGATGAAGATCTGTACAACTTTTCGGTAATTCACAAACCATGTTTGATTGAAGAATCTCTTAATCAGGTCAGTACTATTCCTAAATCTATAATTAAACTTGAGAAGTCCTATGATTTGAAGGACAAATTTAAAGGTGCAAGGAACTGTAAAACCAACAGCTCTATTATGCAATCTGAAGTCATAAATTTAGGCAACGAACATAATCCTCGATGTGTCAATATGGGAAGTACATGTAACCCCCAAGAAAAAACAGCCTTCATACAACTCTTTAATGAGTTTAAAGACATTTTTTCTTGGACATATGATGATCTCAAGACATTTGATCCAAAATTAATGCAACATGTCATCCTGATGAAACAACAGGCTAAACCATTTCAGCAGAAATTAAGAAAAATGCACCCCAGCCTGGAACCAGCTATTAAGAAAGAGCTTAACAAACTCTTGGCTGCCAGAATAATTTTTCCGGTACGGCATACACAGTGGGTGGCAAATCTCATCCCGGTTAGGAATAAAAATGGTGAGATTAGGTTATGTGTCGACTTTTTAAATCTAAACAAGGTTTCAGAAAAAGATAATTATCTCGTTCCCCCTATGGAAAAGATCTTGCAATAGGTTTCTGGATCTGAAATGTTCTCACTTTTACATGGCTTCTCAGGATACAATCAAGTATTAGTTTCCAAAACAGATCAGTTGAAAACAACCTTTAGAACCCCTTGGGGAACTTATGCTTACAGGAAAATGCCATTTCGCTTAATTAATGCCGGAGCAACGTTTCAAAGGGCGATGGATATTGCGTTCAGAGGCCTAATTAGCCAATCTGTTGTCATTTACCTAGACAATGTAACTGTTTTTTCAAAAAATAGGGCTGATCACCTAACACATCTTAGGAGGGTTTTTGAACGTTGTAGGAAATATGGGATCTCCCTAAATCCCAAGAAATCTATCTTCACGGTTACAGAAGGTAAATTATTGGGTTTTTGGTTTCAAAACAAGGTATCAATATTGACCCTGAATGAACCCAAGCTATATCACATATCTCTATGCCTAACTCAAAGAAAAGTATGCAATAATTTCTAGGGAAAATAAATTTTGTCTCCAAGTTTATTCCTAGGTTCACTGAGATTGTCAGGCCCCTTTAGAAAATGATTAAGAAAGATATTGATTTCAAATGGTCTGCTAAAGAAAAGCAATCCTTTTACGATATATTAAAATCTATTTCTGAAGCACCCACCTTAACGAGCCCTGACTTCTCCAAACCATTTATTTTGTACACCTTTGCATTTGACTCTTCGTATGCCATTGTTTTAACGCAGAAAAATCAGGAAAACAATGAAGCTCCCATGCTTTTACAAGTTCTAGTTTCAACGGCGCAGAGCTCAATTATCCAGAAGTAGACAAACAGGCCTTTGCTATGTTTAAGTCAGTAAAACATTTTCGGCCATATTTGCTGAAGTCTCATACCAAGGTTATTGTGCCGTATTCCACAGTCAGAAATCTTTTGGTGCAAAAAGAATTGCGTGAAAAATGATCCGGTTACAGCACTTCAGGAGTATGAACTGGAAATCAAGCCTTTGAATATCATTAGAGGACAGGGACTTTGAAAGTTAGCAACCGGATTTTCAGACATGCCAGAATCTGATCTGCACTTTCTCGATGAACATTCTCTGTTTGAAAGGGAATTTGTTCCAATCTCATCCCCCTCTGATTCCTGGTATCATGACATTAAGTTTTTTATATTGCATGGAAATGCTCCTGAACATTTAGATTCATGTAGCAAAAGGGATTTGAGATTAAGATCTTCTCCTTATCAGCTGATCGATAACGTTCTGTTCAAAAAAAAAATCGAAGGGGTTCTCCTTCATTGTTTAGAAAGAAATGAAGCTGATAGTGTGTTGTCTCAACTACATGCAAGACCAGCTGGGGGACACATTGGCAGGGAAACTACTACACATAAAGTACTCAAAGCTGGATATTACTGGCCTACATTTTTCAGAGATGCATATTCCTTTGCTATGAAATGTTAGGAGTGTCAGAGAGCAGACGAAAGACTTAAGAAAGCAGCATTACCTCTCCAGCCTGTTATTGTTGAGGTTCTATTTCAACAATATGGTTTGTATGTTGTTGGTCCGATTACACCAGCCTCCTCAAAGCAGCACAAGTACATCCTGACAGCCACCGATTATTTCACCAGATGTGTCGAAGCCATCCCTTTGCAAGTGGTTAACTCAACACAGGTGATATCATTCCTTGACTCTTCTATTGTCAATAGGTTTGGCGTTCCAGAATCTTTGATCTTTGACAATGCAACCTATTTTTCTTCTTTATAATTAACATAATATGCATTGGAAAAGGGTATAAAATCGAAGTATTCAGCTAATTACTATCCTCAAGGTAACGGATTAGCTAAATCCTCCAATAAAAATTTAATCAAGATTCTAAAACGCACAGTGGTTAATCATCATAAAAATTGGCACAAAGCCTTATCAAATGCAGTGTGGGCTGACAGAGTGACTCCCAAAGTTGCCATAGGTAATTCCCCTTTTTTCCTGGTAAACGGTAAAGAATCTATTCTACCTCCCCATCTATTTTTACCCTCTCTACAGCTCTCCCAGTCAGTGCAGGAAACAAGATGTTCTGCCATGGAAAATCAAATTAATACTCTGCTTAAACTGGAGGAAGAAAGAGAGTTAGCCAGAAAAAAATTTGACCAACACCAGAAGACAGTGAAACGCTGGTTCAATCACAGAAAATCATCTAGTAGATATTTTGAAGTAGGTGACCTAGTTCTGAAATGGGACAAAGTGCATGAAGAAAGAGGAAAGCATACTAAGTTCCAATACCTATGGCTAGGACCGTTTATCATTATAGAAAAGCTCGGTCCCAGCACATTCAGGTTGCAAACACTGGAGGGATACATCGAGAACCTTCCGGTAAATGGCCATCTAATCAAAAAATATTTCTGTTGATACCCCTCAAGGGATTATCCTATACATAACTTGTGTTATTTTCTCGGTTTGTGGAACTTTTAGTGTGTTCATTTTATTTGTTTGCTTTGAATATCCTCTAGCATCCATTTGCTATTTTATCTGCAAATTTTTTTAGAGTGATCAATTCATTTAATCTCTGGTTGATGACTTTTCACCAAATCTTTTGGTTGAATTACAAATCATGCATCATGATATTTACTATCCTAAGTATTTCCATGCTTCCCTTAAAAGTTCACTAATAACCGATTTATAGCTTAAACAGTGAACGGGTTTTCACCTTTCTAAATCTTGCCAAAAAATCTTAAGTCATGTAAATATAAATTAATAAGACGAGCCTCTGTAAAGATTTCTCCCAAAAGGATTAGGGCAGTATTTGTCAAAAGTTATCTGTTCAAGTCTTTTACGCCACCCCCTCTCATAAAGAGAGTTAGACTTGCCTCCCCATCTGCTAAGATAATCTCATTTGAGATTAAATATAACTACAATCTGGCCATGGTTTGATTATAATACGAAGGACAAAGGGTCTCATTACGAGCCAGTCTGTTCAATATCATAGATCTGCATTTAGTGACATTGTCGTTTCCAGTCACCAAGCCAGGACAATGGCCCTTGGATAAGACACTAAGGGATAAAAGGTCTCATCACGAGCCATTTTATTCACTGTAGTGCATATTGGTGACTGACATGGTTACTACCTGGTTACCAAGCCAAATCCGTGGCCTTCAATTATTTTCATTAAAAAAAAAAAAAATAGTAACATTTCAACCTAACCAGAATTGTCTATCTATAGCTGGCAGATGGCATATTGGCACTCTTTGGGCTTTGAATCAACCCTGTCGAGGCTATGGACACCTATTGGCAATAGGGCCATGCTTGTGGTATCGAGACTTCATTCTTCAAAACCAAGCCACCTACTGCCCTACTTCATTTGGATTGACTTTTGCAAGAGACGCGATCTTTATCAAATAAATAATTAAAAGTGTATGTTTTTTGTAAACTTTAGAAATATGAAATCCTTGAATCTGTTTAAGATGCAAAATATTGACTTCTGTATAATGGTATGCATAAGGGATCTAAGATTTTGATTGCATGATTTCAAGCTAAGAAACAGAGATAACTATTCTTCCCAGTCAGTCACCATCTGTTGTGCTCTTACCCAACAGCCTCAAAAAATTTCATCAACCAAAATAAAAATTTTGAGGTTAAACATTTGAATTTCTCATTTCAAGTTATGGAAGCAGGACCTACTGAAACGGTGAAATTTCATTATTCTATAAACTTGGGGACTATTGTTATTTGGCAAAATTACTATATTAAAAACATTATTTTTGAATGGATTTGTGTCTCAAATTAGGGAATAAGCGTTCTTTGGTTTATATGCCTTTCACCATAACCTAACTTTGACCTTAGTTGAACATTCATCATTTGGTATGTTTTTATTCTTGTTTTAATTGCTAATTTAACAAGGTTATGGGACATGGAAGGCTAACTATTTCATGCCTGAATTCCTTATCAAATTCATGCAAATCTTTATGCCCAAGGTTTATCCTCCAATCTTTGAACTATGCTCAATCCAACCACAAGCAATAATCTCGATATTCATAGTATTCTCTGTACGTGGCTTATATTTCTGCATTTGATGGTTAGGGTTGATACAATGGGTTATGCGATATACGGTTGCCACGTAGCATGCTCACCATTCTTGAGGGTTGGAATTATTACATAGCAATGTCTGTTGTTTAACACTCGGGGTTCTTTGCCTATCAACCAGTTCAAGTCACATCACCATCTTTTTCCATTATTCGATCACCTCTCTGTGTAATCATTCATGTTCGCTCATGCCAATTTTACAGGGTTTCTGTGTGAGTTTATCTGTGTATCCTTGCCTTTATGAAGAAGTTAGATTTCATTGTCTATGGTTTTTGCTTGGCTTGTGTCCTGAATGGTCTCTCTCCAGTGCTCCAGGTTACTGCAATCTGTTGTATCTTCTCTTTGTACAACTGTGTGCATTCGCACTCATAGTCATGGCCCCAGTTGTCAAGGTTGAACCTAATAATATGAAGCTTCTAGATGAGGATCCAGAACTCCTAGCCAAAGTAGAAGTGGTTGGGTGCCTTCCCTTTTTCAGCAAATTCGTAGACTCGAATCTGGAAGTTACCAGGTTGTTTTCCCTCTTGCTGGCTAATGGCAGAGCCAAGGTGGCCGACCTTCAATTCATAGTAGATGAGCCTATAGTCACCTCAGCCACGGACTTACCTTTAGTAGGTGAATGCTGGTTTAAGTCGAAACAGATGAAATCCACTGAATGGACGCAAATGCTAGAAAACCCCTGCCAGGAAGTGTCTTTCAGGGCTGGTGTTTCACGTAAGTATTTTAAAAGCGAATGGAGATTTGTGTTGGAGTTCATTCACAGGTATGTTACTTGCGGGGTTCGTCTTTCTTCTGTGTATGTTTATCATCTTAGGTTAATGACTGTATTTATTGGTCGGCCTATCAATCTACCTCATTACTTACTCCAAAGTATGACTAAAATGTCTGTGGCCATCAAGAAAGGGCCTAAAAATATTGGTTGAAGTCTTTTCCACCATGGTCTCGTTAGGATGCTAGTGGAAATGGAGCTGTCCAAAGGGAACCAGACTTGGGATCATTTTCTTGAGCAAAATGGTTTCATGGCATTTTGCCACTGCCAATTTGACTACGCTGAGGAGTTCTCTCGGCATCAGCAGCCTTGTGAAATCCCAACTCCACCTGCACATAACCCTCTGCCAAACCCTAATGCTCATGTAAACCCTAGTGTCCAGAAGAATTGTGCTCCCGCTCCTATGCAAGGTCTCAGCTCTCTCGTGCATCCTAAACAAAAGAGGGAATCCGTAAAGCCTTCCCTAGTAACCCTAAACCATGATGATGAACCCTGCAGACAGATGAGTGAGACACCAAGTGTTAGTGTTACGAGCAGAGTAACTAGGAGTATGGTGGCTAAAGCTAATACTGTTAAGCCCTCTGTGAAGGATAGTAAAGACATATAAATTATTGTATTGGACGATGAGGAGTATGGACCCGTCCCTCATGATTTCCCTGACATGGATTCCGAGCCTATGACTCGCTTGGCAGAACATAACCCTCATATTCCTGATATGGATCCCAAAATGGATTCTGTGTCGGATCCTCAAATTAAGGCTAAGCCTGTTGAAGGGAGTCCAGCTGGTTCATACCGATTTAATGAAGCAGTCGACCCACTATTTGTCAATCGCTTGCTTGATAAGATACATCGCATGGAAATAGAAATAAAGGAGGCAGTCGCACTTAATGACTCTGTGAAGGCTGAGAATACGAGATTGCAGGAGAACTCTGATTCAGCTGACAAATGCATCTTGCGTTTGAAACGACATAAGAACTTGTTAATCCAGAAAGTTCAGAAATTCCACCGTAAGAATCATAAAAATAAAGAAATAATTCACGAGTTGAATGCTCATGTCACCTTAATGCAGCTGAAAGGTCCCTCGCAAGCTCCATTTTCTCAAATACCATCTAATGGTGTGAACATACAGGTTTACAATACCCCTGCTAGACCATATCATTTTGAGATACTCACGTTTTGTACAGATGCCTAGAAAATAATTTTAGGTTTTGAAGTATGTAAATAGAAGCAGCAAATGATATGAGGTTATTTTTATTTTTCAGGTATCATTTTCAGTTAAATACTTAGTTATGTGTTTAGGACCATTACCCTCGCGTTTATTGCTAATTATTATTGTTTTGATATTGCAGATGATTTGGTCGTTTTTTCGGATACGTCCTCTCTAGATTTTGATGATCACATGTTTCCAGGATTATCTCCGAAGAATTGTGAAGGAACCAGTTGAAATTGGTTTCAATTGTGGATATATCATCTTCCAGGTGTCGCCAATATATTAGTTTCTTCATCATTTTTGGTTTAGCACTATAGTTCGAATCTTTTCGATTTCAGGATATCATAATGTGTAAAGAAAATGACAATTTCATTTGTCATTTTTCTTTTTTTAGCTGAAGTCGGTTAAGATTGCAATAGTGTAGATCTCTTTTTCCTGGCAAATTAGAAATATCTCTATACGAGATCTAATGTATATAAAGGAGGTACAGTTCACAGTAGAAGGGGGGTCGATGGTTGGTGAAAGGAACTAGGCAGGATCACTACGACATTTCTCTGCAATTAAGACAATTTCTTGTTCGTAGTTACAGCATCCTTTGACTAAAGATATCATAAGTATATTTGCAGTATTTTCATTATTGAGGTGTACTTGTAATATCGTTTGATCTTGTTATTTTCTTTTCGCATATTTCCATGTTGCTTCATTTTTATTTTGAGAAAATGTGCAAACATATTATGTTTAATTGTCTATCTATTCTGGGTTAACTTGTAGATTAGTATCATATATTAAATTTCGATGTTATCGTTTGAATATATATGATATACTATTTCTGTGTTTTATTCTTTTCTTCCTCTGAATTTTTTCTGGAGAATTCAAGATTATCTACACAACATTGTTAACTACAAGTTAATTTTTGGATTAATATTATTATGCTCCTGATCAGGATAGGGTATATAGAGTATATGTGTGTTAGTGTTTCTTTTATTAACTCTAAAAAACTATATTGAATCCAATATTCATATTTGCACTCAGTCAAATTTTCATTCAATCTTATTATAGATGTATATGTGTCTATATTGTAAAATTATATGATTGGTTTAGTTTGTTAACACTTTCTTTTGCATATTCATAATTGTAATATATATTCAGCTAACAATTATTTATGTTATTTATTTCCATTGAATCTGCTCCTGTAATTGGGAGTGATTTAAGAGAAGGCAACGGGGCCTTAATCCCGTTAGAGATAGCTATCTAACAACTGGGAGCATCCTTTGAAAGCTCTTGGATTGGGTTGCCTCTTAGTTGAGTATCGTGCTGATACCACCTGTCAACACTAACCTACCACTCCCACCTAGGGGGCAGTGATGTGAAATTGGTAAGAAGCAAGAAACCCTAACAATAGAAAATGTTTTTTATATTTTTTATGTTTTATATTTTTTATGATAAGTGACGAAACCTGTTTGTCTTCATGCATATGTTGGAGTAAGGAGGCCTGGAGGAGCATCTCCATTAGACAGGTGAGTCAGAGCTCATTTCTTGCCACAAGGTGATGATATCACCGGGGAGCTGGAGGAGAACCTAGAGAGGTTGACTCTGGACATCCCAGATGCTGATATAGATGACCTCTAGACTAGATATCAGAGATCTACGGTGGGAGTACCAGGTCGATTCAGCAGGCTACTACGCAGGGTGGCTCGAGCAGTGATGTACTATCATGAGCACCATTAGTGGATGAGACATGTATACTGAAAGCTGATAGCTTCAGGATTTTTTGTATGATGATTTTTCTTGAAAGCCTACGTGCTTTAGCTGAGGTCTCGGGACCTATTTTTTGTAAAACTTTTTCATATCTATATATACAGAACTTTACACGGTGTTTATACATTTCAAATGGATAAATGCATTTTCTATGAGTTCTATGTGTCTTTAAATTTTTATTTACAATGTACCATGTTTGATTTGACATCATGAATGGGCAATATGCCAATCTAGGATGTAATTAGCCAATGAATCAGCAACTACATTATGTTCCCTAGGGATATGCCTATATGTAATGGTTCCAAATGATATTTCTAACAAACGTACCCTCTGGAAGAGGAAGAGGGGTACCAGGTTCCTAATGGTGTAGACATGGTTTAAATGAAAAACCATGAGCTGAGAGTCCATCAAAACTACTATATCACGGACATTCTGGGAGGCAGCTTCAGTTAGAAGACTGATGACTGCTTCATACTCGATGATGTTATTCGTAGCGGGACCTAAACAAACCGCTCCTGAACTGACCAAATATTCAGCTGGGGAATAGAGAACCCAAGCAGGCGAGGCTAGATTCAAGGTGTGGTGGCAAGCACTATCAGCGAAGACATAGAAAGCCATATGCATGACCAAAACATGGTATAAATAGATGCGGAAACTAAAACTCAAAACCATCTTGAAAATACTAAAAGCACACTGAAAGTCAATCAATATAGATATATACAAGATACCATCCAAGAAGACCCAGGCATAGTACATTTTCAGGTACAACCCATTGCGAGGTTGGCCTGAAGGGATTCCATCATAATCAACTAACTCATAGGCTCCTTTGTCTAACACCTTGAAAACAATGAAAGGTCCATACCACATGGACTCGAACTTACCCTTTCCTAGCTTGTCATATCTCTGGTCATAAGTCAAAAATAGGTCACCCTTGTTGAAAAGACAAGGCTGGATGGATTTATCGTACTGTGCCTTGATGAATTTCTTATGTGCCTCATTAGCCAAGGCAGCATCTCTACGAGTCTCATCAAGGTTATTTAAGTACAAAAATCTCTCTTCCTCTGCAGAAGTGTCTGGGAGAAGTTTGATGGCAAGTTGTAAAGATGGAATCTGACATTGGATCAACAAGACAGCTTCAAGTCCATAGACAAGTTGGAATGGCATGAAACCAGTAGCTTTTTTCATGGAAGTCCGATAATCCCAAAGAGAGGAAAAAAGAACGAGATGCCAATTGGATTTATGATCTCCAACCATCTGACGAAGCATAGTTTTCAAAACCTTGTTAATGGCCTCTACCTGACCATTAGCTTACGGATAATACGGCGTAGAGTTTTCATGGAAAAAACCTAGCTTGGAACTCAATTCCTCCATCATTTGATTACAGAAATGAGATCCGTTATCAGTGACGATGGACTGAAAAACTCCAAATCTAGCTATGATATGATTGAACAAGAATAGAGCGCTAGTCTTACCATTTTCTACATATGTAAGCATGGCCTCAGCCCATTTTGTGAAATAATCCATGGCTACGATGATGTAACCATGTCCCCCAGCTGAGGTAGGATTACAATGCATGAAGTCAATCCCCCATTTGGAAAAAGGGCCAACGGCAATGATGGGGTGGAGCGGAGCAGGATGAGTGCACTTTTTGGGATAAAAATGTTGGCAAGGTGGGCATTTCTTAACAGCCTCATGGCCATCTTTCAAGGCAGAAGGCCAGAAATAGGAAATGTGAAGGATTTTCTAGGCTGTAGCCATCCCAGATAAATGACCACCACATGCTCCAGAGTGGCAATCATTCAACACATGTTTAGCCTCCTCATGAGTGAGGCATCATTGGAGAATGGAGTCAATCCCACGTCTATACAAGGTATCATTTAAGATAAGATAGTATTTCACATGGTGACGGATGCAGCAACGATCATCATGAGATAGATGCAGCTGAAAATGCTAGGTCTGGAGATAAATCAGCAAATATCCATACCAAGGATCAGTAGTGCTAATAAGGAACATGAATTCATTTCGAAATGAATTGCTGGGCTTATATTCTATGGTAGCACAGGGAATCTCACACATAAGCTCAGCAAAAACCAACGATTTCTTTGATGTGACCTTGGAAAACTCAAGATCGAACTCCTGAAGGATAACAATCCAATGGGAATACTTGCCCCCAAGTACCTAACGAGTTAGAATGTAGTACATCGGGTTTTGGTTTGCTAATACGATGTTAGTGCGAAGCAGAATGTAGTGACAAAATTTTTGCACGGCAATGACCGTGGCCAAAGCTAGCTTCTCCACATGTGAATAATGGGTTTCAAAATCAAGAAGATTTTTACTGATGTAATAAATCACATGCTCCTGACCGTGAATATTGTCCTGCACTAAAACCATGGTGATGGTAGTAGCGGAGGCAGCAATATACAAGAGAAAATTCTTTGAATAATCTGGGGGGTGTATCATGGGTGAATGAGTCAAAGCGTTGTGGAGATTATCAAAGGCGTGTTGGTCCTAGTCATCCTAGAAGAATGGAGTGTTCTTCTTGAGGAGACGCATATAATCGTGCGTTTTCTTAGTGAAATTGCACACGAAACAGCGGAGAAAGTTTGCCTTCCCCTACAAACTTTGGAGTACAAGGATGTTGGTTGGGGCTAGTAGATTAATGATAGCAGAAATATTCAAAGGATCGATTTGGATGCCATCTTTGGATACCACAAATCCAAGCAGATGTCCCGTCTCAACGCAAAAAACACATGTATGTATATTGAGCCATATATTATAATGACGGCATCTCATATGACCATATCTCTAAGATGACCAGGATGGTCCTCCCATCACTGTGAATGAGCAGGGAGGTCATCAAGGTATGGTTCAACAATATGTTTAATGTCGTGAAATGCATAGGACATCGCAAGCTAGAACATGGCTCCAGCATTTTTCAAGCCGAAAGGTAACTTCTTATATGTAAAGGTTCCCCATGGGCAAATGAATGTTGTCTTATGCTGATCGGAGGGCTGTTAGAATAATCAACCCATAGTTAGCTACCTTAGACATTAATTAATCCAATTTTTTTCTTATTTTCCTAGTTTTGATATTCCACCTTATGCAAGTTGTCCTCCACACATCCAAAGTGGTAAAACTTGCTAAATTAGAGTCATGGAGTGATTGGGAAACCACTTGGAATCAAATCAGCTTTATTCCTGGCCTTCCTAGTGCATGTCTGCTTTTTCTGCTTTACTGTATGTTTTTTCTGAGTTTTAAGGCAATTGGGAAAGTTTGACTAGGTGAAGTTAACTTGTTTTTTGTCCTCATCATCCTCCACTCTTTTCTCCTAAGAAAAGCATGTATGATTTGTCCTTCCATCACCTATTAGCTTGCCTAATTGATTTTTCCAATTCGTGAGCTCCTAGACAGATTTGGAAACTGCTTTGTGCACCTATGGGGGATTTGCTTAGATTTAGTAAGCCTGCTTTTGACCAACTTCGAATGGCATATTCATGAATTCAAATATCTCATTTAATTATTTAGTGTGGAATCCTATGACTTCACATGGTTGGCTATTGTACACTTATTCAATACAGATTAGTGTTCTGCTCCATATTCAGTCTCCTTTGTGAGTAATTTGCATGTGTAATTGGCAATTTTTGTGAGTGTAGTTGTTCTAAATCCTGGGTTCAATTTCCACATGGTATCAGAGCCTTTGTAGATTGATTTCTCTCCTTGACATCATTGCAGGTTTGACATCATTGACTAGGAGCATTCTGCTGACTAAAGGGACAATTTCTGAGCGATGGATCAATCTCAGAAGATCATCTTGAGTCCATTTAACTTCTTTGAATGGAAAGAAGAGATGGAGATACTGTTGAGAGAGAAATGCCTCTACAGAGTGACTATGGAAATAGAAGCAGATCCCAATGCAGCTGCAGAGAAGATTAAATGGCACAACAGGAGGGATGAGGCCTATGGTCTCCTATGTCTGAGCATATCTAGAGACCTCCTTTTCCATCTTGATGGATTAACATCACCGAATGAAGTATGGGAGAGGCTTGTTGAGATTTTTGGTAAGACAGATGAGATGAGGGGACATCAAATTTAAAATGAATTTATCTCCCTGAGTCCCAATAGCTTTGAATCCCCGCAACTGTATTTTTCCAAGTTCAAAGCCCTTGTTTCGTAGCTAAAACAATGTGGGATCGAAAAGAAGGATGAGAAACTAGTTTTGGCCATACTCTCGAAGCTTGGCCCTGACTATTCAGTGTTTGTATCGACCTTCCATTCCACAAAGTTGACAGCTCGAGCCTGGAAAATTCCTAGCCTTGCAAATTTCATGGAATCTCTTACACAAGAACAAGATAAAATGGTGATGATGGGTACCATCAAACTTTCCAAAGACCAAGCTCTGGCTGCTGGAGATTCGAGGGTGGATTCAAAAGGCAAGAAGAAATCTAAGAAGCCACCTGAGAAAAAGAGAGACAAGAACAAGTCTCCAGAGGAGCCTCAAGGTTCCAAGAAGAACCCCCAGAAGAAGAAGAACAAAGGAGAAATGAGCAAGTGCGCATACTGTAGTAAGGGCAATCATTCTAAAAGCTCCTGCATGAAGAAGCAAATAGACATGCTAACCCAAATCTTGGAGAAGAATGGCATCTCCCTTTTAGAAAGCTCAAAGAAGAGGGAAGGACGATCAAATTCAGAAGACGGAGAGAGAGTTCATGCATTGGTTGCTGGCACATCAAGCTCACCTAGTTTCATCATTGATTCTGGAGCTTCAAGACATATGGTTTCGACCAAGGAGGCATTCACCTCACTTGACATGTCAAAATGTCCACCAATTGTACTAGAAGATGACTCTTTCACTGAAAGTTTGGGCAAAGGGAGGATTGATCTTGACCATGGTAAGTTCAGAAATGTATTATATGTTCTAGGTATTGCCTCTAACCTCTTATCAGTGTATCAAATGACCCACACAGGGTCTCCAAAGAAGGTCATATTCTCCCCTGATGAAGTTGAGATCATGGAGATCTCAAGTGGTAAAGTCATTGCAAAAGGAGTTGCAAATCACACTTCAAAGGTATACATGTTCTCACACTTCCTACCCTACTCAAACCCCTCTGCTCTTCTGATTCATGCTAATGAGGCAAGCAAGATTTGTCATGAAAGATTTGGCCACCTTAATTACAAGTATATTTATGATCTTAGTGAAAAATAAATGGTCATAGGGTTACCAAAGATTAAGTTTTCCAAAGGAGTCTGTCAAGGTTGCATCTTAGGAAAACACCCAGAGCATAAATTTGAGAAAGCTAGTCATGAGAGAACCTCTGCACCTCTTGAGTTGATCCACAGTGATGTTGCTGGCCCATTTCCTCATATGTCAATGAGTCAGGACAAATATGCATTGACATTCATAGATGACTTTTCCAGGCATTGTTGGGTTTACTTCCTAAAACACAAGTCTAAAGTTTTTGGCCTCTTTAAAGTCTTTAAGGCTTTGATTGAAAACCAGTCTGGGAGGAAACTCAAGGTCTTCAAATCTTACAATGGTGGTGAGTATGTCAATTCTGAGTTCATTCAATATTTTACAGATGCAGGTATTCAGATGCAACATTCTATCCCTTACACACCACAGCAGAATGGTGTTGCTGAGAGGAAGAACATATCACTGAAAGAGATGGCAACCTGCATGATGGAGGCTAAGACTTTGCCACCCAAGTTTTGGGCCGAATATATAAACTATGTAGCCTATATCCATAATAGGGTGCCTCATAAATATCTTGATGGTATGACTCCTTTTGAAGCATGGAGTGGGCATAAGCCAGATGTGACCCATTTCAGGATTTTTGGCTCAAGGGCTTGGGATAGAATTCCAATAGAAAAGAGGAAGGCTTTGCAGCACCAAAGCCAAGATTTTCTATTTGTTAGGTACTATAAATATTCAAAAGGGTACAAGCTGATCAATTTGAGCACAAAAAAAGCCTTCATTGAAAGGTGTGTTCAGTTCCAAGAAGAGCCCCTAGCAACAGTGGAAGTTGGAGAATCCTCTTCACCAACAGAACCTTTGAATGTAAGTGAAGAGATAGTTGAACTTGCTGATTCTGATATGTCTGATAATGATGATTTAATTGCATATCCTAACAGTCCTACAAGAACAAAATGCGCAACAAAGACCATTCATGCAGCTGGAGAACTAGCTGAAAATCCTAATGATCCTAGGAGGACTAGATCTCAGTTTGAGAGTGCTCTGTGCATGAAAGATCCTATGTTTGTAGAGAAATGGTATCTAATGGTTGAATCAGACACACAGAAATATGAAGATGCAGCAAATTACCCAAGATGGCAAACAGCCATGAAAGAAGAGTTCAGCTCACTCCAGAAGAACAACACTTGGGAGCTGGTTGATCTTCCCCCAGGGAGGAAGCTAGTTCAGTGTAAGTGGGTTTACAAATCCAAATTTGTGGCTGATGGTTCACCTCTGAAATACAAGGCTATATTTGTAGCCAAGGGATACTCACAGGTACATGGCATAGAATACAATGAGACCTTTCCACCAGTGGCAAAGATGGACTCCATCAGGCTAGCCTTAGCCATTGCAGCTTCAAAGCAATGGGAGGTACATCACATGGATGTGAAGTGTGCTTTCCTAAATGGATATCTCTCTTAAGATATTTACATGCAGCAGCCTCAAGTATTTTCTACTAATCCATCTCTTGTGTGCAGGATAAAGAAGTCATTGTATGGGCTTAAGCAAGCCCCTAGGGCTTGGTATGCCAAGACTGATAGCTTTCTGCTATCATTGAATTTTGTTCGATGCAAGTCAGATCCAAATTTATATTTGAAGCTGATTCATGGTACATTAATGATCATTTTTTTGTATTTTGATGACCTTGCCATTACAAGAAGCTCAAAGGATGAAATTGCCTCCTTGAAGGATGCAATGAACCATGCCTTCTCAATGACTGATTTGGGCTTATTGAGCCAATTCTTGGGGCTCGAGATTGCTCAAACCAAAGATGGAATCAAAGTGCATCAGTCCAAGTATGCCTTGGATTTGCTGAACAAATTAAACATGAAGGATTGCAAGCGAAGTAAGACTCCTTTCCTTTCAGGAGTTGATCTTGAAGAAGTCGATTCTTCACCTATGGTAAACAATACACTGTATAGGCAATTGATTGGGTGTTTGTTGTATCTTGCACATACTCGAATTGATATTTTGTTAACACCCAAAAAGTGTTCGCTACCTCATCTACCCCACTACATGGCTCATTTGTCCTTTCTCCTAACATATTTCCCTTGAAAACCCTGAAAATCCCAGTAAAGAGCCTCCAAAAGGCCTAAAATGCATCCAAAAGGCCATAAAACCATCAAAAAGCCTCCAAAAGGCTTAAAATGCTTCCAAAAGGCCATAAAACCTCTTTTTTTCTCCAAAAATATCCAAAATTCCTCTAAAAAAGCAAAAATCCCCTAAAAAGGGAAGAAAAAATAAAATAATGAGGAAAAGGAGGAAAAAACCCTATACAGCTGCCCTAAACCATATGGTTTCCAAAACCATGGGCCAGCACTCCACCACTGAAAAACTATAAATAAGTGATGGAGACCCCTTATTTCACATCCACAATCATAAGCACCCTTACTCTGCCAAAATAGCTCTTGAAACCCTAGCTCACCCTTGAGCTACTTTCACCTTGAGAGCCTCTTTTGGCCCATTTCCACCATTGGAGAAAGAGAAGGAGCGAGTTGGACCTTGGAGAAACCCTCTTGGACCACTGCAAAGGGCTTCACCAACCTTCACATTAGAGGTAATACTAATATAAAAACCATTTTTGCATCTTGTTTTTATGTTTCATGCATATGTTTAAGTAGTTTACATTTCTATTTTAGCATTTTTTACTTCACCTTTACTGAACTGCTACTAAGGAGACCCTTCTCCTTAGTAGGTGCTCATTTGCACAAGCTAGGGGTAAAACCCCAGCAACAGTTTTGGCGACTCCGCTGCTTGTTTAGTTTTCCGCAATAATTTCCAGTTTTTTCCTTTCGGCCGCCGTAAACCGCATTTTTTCCCTCTGCAGTCGCGTTCCGACCGCGTCTTTCAGGCCTTTACCCACGACCCGACCGTGGCTCTCGGACTGTTTCCAGTGCCCTTCCTACGGATTCAAGTCTGTTACCTGTGATCCGACCGTAGCTAATCAACCTGTTTGCTGCGCTCTGATTGCGCCTGTCGGCCATTTTCCCGTCACCCAAACGCGACTTTCAGCCCCTTAGCTGCGACCCGACCGCGTCTGTCTACCATTTTCCTGCGGTCCGACTACTTCTATCGGCCAGAAAGCCGCAACCTGCTCGTGCCTGTTCCCCTCAAACCCGCGGTCCGACCGCCTGATTTCTCCATAGACCCGCGGTCCTGTTTTTGAACCCAGCACCTTTGCTGCAATATTTTCTGCATCTGCACAGCCATCTGTTCCACCTGCATCCCTACTTCCCTACAACCTTTTCTGCAACATCATTTATGTTCCCTTTTACAGAATCTGTTTGAAATTTCAGCATTTTAATTCAGAAAATTTTGCATGTCAAAGTTGTGTCTTCAGTATTATTATTAGTTAGAAGGTTGCCCCTTTGTGTGGCACTTCTATTTCAGGTTCATCACCTCACGAGCACACACTCTGTCACCTAATTCAAGTGAGCCTTAAAAAACTACTTAACTCAACCAATATTCTAACCCCACTTGGGGAACACAAAAGAATCTTTGTAGTTAGGTAGGATCGGGGGGATAGGCTTCCAATAACACCCATCGATTACTTACACTTGATACATAGCTGTTGTCCAATTAGGGAACCAAAATCCCCTAGTACTTTTTGGCACGATCACAACCAGTTTTCCAGAGGGCCTCTCCCTTAGGAGGGTTGAAGTCGCGAGATTGGTTCCAAAGGCCTAAGTGGAATACCGCACTCCATTCAGTAACTGAAGGGCTACCTTTCGCAATTCTCGGGATATCCCTGTATAGGGGTATTGCGGTAAAAGGACCAAATGGCAGATTCACCTTTCTGGACGTGTCATGAACGGGGTATCTTAGTTGTCATTCTTCTAGGATTGACTACCCGGTATCCCTCCCGGTAGGGGGATATCTTAGCCACTTGGCTTTCCTATTCCTATTGTCTGACTTGGATTTCATCACCTTGCAGAGGATATGTCTAGTTGAGTCAGAATACTTTTAGTTAGGTGTTTGCATGCTCCCTTACCTCCTTTTGGTCTAGTGAGTCCACCCTTTTTTATTTTTAGGAAACCTGCTGCTTGTTGGTATTCTGACCATTTCTATTGACACTCCACCTATTGTAGCATAGCTGTTACATTGGGTGTTTTGAGTTGGTTGTTGGCCTGAGTGCCCTATTTTTCGAGCTCTCCTTCTGCACACTCGGTTGCATTAGGATTTTTGAGTTGTTTTTCACCCACCTCAACCCACAAAGATTTGACACCATTTGTCACCATTGAGTCTCCGAGACATTCTCGGTGCCTCAGGGGAAAACCCCCACAACACGGTTCACTTGGCACCACCCGTCATCGACACAGATCATCTTCACTTGATACCACTTATCATAGATCTCGAGCCTTGTCAGTTGACTCCACTCGTCAGCGGCATCGGACTCCGTCACCAGATAGTGACGCCCCTTATTTTACCTCCGATTCTGAGCCAGAGTCTGAGAACCTTATTTACACTGCCCCTACTAGCCCCATGGCTGGTGTGACTTCCACTCCCGTCTTGGTAGAGATCATTGGTGGCACATCCACCACTACACCAGTTACCACACCTGCCTTAGGTATGCCCTCCATGGGGCTCCCATCTACCGTTCCCCTCATGGCACCTATTCCTGCAGCAGGAATACCTATTCCCACTCCATCAGTGGCTCACACTACCCATGGTGGTGCAGGACCGTCCTATACCACCTTAGTTCCCCCACTTGGGGGAAACCTCCCTAACACTACCCATCCACTTGGGGGCATCGACCCCAACTTGGTCCAACCCACTACTGTGTCACATCCTTCTTCCAGTTTTCCATTCATGGCTAGCCTCAACCTGCCCGACCTAGCCAGATTGACCAATGACCCCATCCGACATGACCCTGCATGGCCTCACATGCCCACCAAGCTCCCCTCTGACATCCCCAAGTTCGAGGGCAAGGCAGGTGAGGACCCACAAAACCACATTATGTCCTTCCATCTATGGTGTTCCTCCAACTCCATAGTGGACGACTCTATTCACCTTCGTCTCTTACAGCGCACCTTCACTGGCTCTGCAGCTAAGTGGTATATCGAGCAACCCCATGGAACCCATGCCACCTTTGCTTCCCTTGCCTCAACCTTCCTGCAGTTCTTCCAGTTGCCTGTCCGCTATGATGCAGGCATTGAGATCCTCCTATCATGCAGACAAAACACGGCTACCCACATCACAGACCACATTCATGAGTGGCATCAACACCATAGCTTATGCAAGATCAAATTAGACGACCGTATCTTCCTAGATTGGTTCCTCAAATCCCTTCTTCCTGTCATTGCTAAGGATGTGGCATCCGAAAGACCCCAGTCTGAAGAAGAGGCCATCCTTAAGGCCCAACAATTCGACCTCATTTACGCCCAGTCGGGTTATCTCTATACCATTATCCTTGATGCCCCTCATGGCGATTCCTCCCAGTACGATGCGCCGGGGGCATCCCATGCTGCCGACGGCATCATTGGCCATGTCTCTTCACATCCTCAACCATTTTCCATAGCACGTCCTACCCCTGGCCCTTACCTTTCGCAGGCTACCTCCCAGTCTGGAATAACCAACTTGTATGCTCCCATGGACCCTCACGTCCACCTCAGTGTTTCGGTCATGCGACTCCCGCTTACGCCTCCCTGGTCGCACCTCAGCCCTACTACCACTAGCAGGCTGCACCAGCTCTTGCGCCTTCACAAGCCCAACCTGCTTATTACCCGCCACAGGCAGCCCCTGTGGCAAACCCACAACCCGCTTTGCATCCCTATCAGCAACCCCCTCAAGTCGCTGCCCCTACGCAGCCTCCACCTACATATCATCCACCGCAACCTGCTCCAGCACCTGCGCAACCTCAGAATCCACCTGCTGCCCAAGGGCAAGTTTATGCCCAACAAAACCCGTAACAAAACCAGAACAACCAACGCAACCAGGGCCAACAAAACCGCGGCATGGGCCAAAATCATGGAAATAACCAACCTGCAGACCAAGCTGGTCAACCCCCTAATCCCCCCGATAATAATAATGCGGCCCCTGCTAATCAAAACCCTGATCGCCTGCCCAAGCAGGCTAAAAACCCCAATTTGCGAACCAACCATCTTTGTTCTATTTGCGGGGTCTATGGCCACTACACACATACTTTCCCACACTTGGAGCGAGCTCGGCAACTTTGGGTTGATGATGCCCACCGCCAAGGACAGGTGGCTCCTCAAGCACCACCCAACCCCCCACAACCTCAGCAGCCACCTTTGGTGCTGCAAAACCCCTTACCAAGCCAAGGCGTAGTGAACACTCAACCGTTGGCTCCCCCTCAAGCCAACGCGCCAACCCAACAACAAATCACTTACGCTGCTCCTGATCAACCCATGTTTGACTCGGGTACCCACCACTTGTTGATGATGTCCTCCGATGAGGTCAACCTCCAGACCCGGCGGAACCAATATGGATCCACCCCTGAAGCCCCTCCCGCCGATAAACCCATTAACGCTCATCCCACTGATCAGGCGTTACGTATACCTCCACCTCCACTAGATGGCATTCCCAAAGCACCTCGTTTCCCACTTCACCGTATCAACAATAAACCCAATGCGCGGGCTACGTCAAACTACAACATTGTCGATGACTTAGCCCAATCTCCCGTAGCCATGTCGATGTTAGAAGTCTTAAAAAAATGCCCTTCACAGCGCAAGACTCTACTCTCAGCCATTGGGGCTATCGATCCAAATGATTCGAATTTAATGGCATTTGATTTGGACCAATCCGAACCCCACATGCCTTCCACTTTAGCGTTCCAAGTTTCTATTTCTGTTTGGAATTTTGTCATCCATCGATGCATTATTGATGAAGGTGCCTCTACATCTGTCATGTCCACCTTCATCTGGCAGAAATTGGGATCCCCCGCTCTCCAGCTGTCCACTACTGCGTTGCGAGCCTATGACTATCGTTCAGCTCAACCACAAGGCCTATTAACTAACGTCCTCGTCCATCTTGCTGGCAAAACCGTCCTCATCGACATCGAGGTTATTAATGCACAGCTTGATTATAACCTTTTACTTGGCCGTAGCTACATGTACGCCATGCGGGTAGTTGCTTCTTCCGTTTTTCTTACCATGATTTTCCCCCATGAGGGACGCGTGGTCAAGGTATACCAACTCACCTACTATGATCCCAATGCCCCCGCAGCACCCGAAAATGTTCTCCCCATGGTTGAACAACCTGTTTCGGGTACCACCACCTCACTTGTTTCCTCTATGGGGCCCGGAGTTTACTCAGATGTGCCAATGACCTCGACCTTCCAATCTATTCCACCCCCGTCACCCGCCACTGACGTGTCTGACCTATGTACCCTTTCCCATAGCATGCAAACTCCTAATAATCAACCGCCCTTGTTTCCTAAACCCCCTTTGGTACCTAGTCACATTGGTGTTACACCCATCCATACCATTCCTTTCCTCATCCCTCCCTAAGGAGTATTAGCGCCCCGGTCATGGCTACCCTTAGCCTCCCTGGGTTAACCTTAGGATTACCCGTTTGGTATCTTTCACCTCCCGTTCCCCCACCGACACCAGATGTCGTCCTACAACCGGTGCAACCCATTGTCACTAATAGTCAACCACCTCCCGGTGTCGCTACCCCGTCATCCTCCATGAACCCCCCCCCTCCTCTTACCAAACCAACTAGGGGCAGAGGCCCCCAACCTTACTCTGCTGTCCCACCTCCCAAGACAGTCAAAAACCCCTCTGTGTTTCGTGCTCCTCCCAAATGCTCGTTGTGCGATGAGTTGGGCCATACGACTCACCAATGTCCTTAGTTACCGGCAGTACAAGCACACATGCAAATGCTTGACGATGACCCCAGTATACCGGTTGTCCAACTTGATTCAACCCCTAAGCCTCACGACAAATACCTGCGCACTAACCACCCCTGTGCCATATGCGGTGTTTACGGGCATTACACCCATCACTGTCTCGATCTCCCCAATTACAGAGTGGCTATCTATGAGATGAGCAATCTGGATCTTGAGACGGCACCACCCACCATTGAGGAGATCCACCCCCCGGTCTCTTCCCCTCCCAGAGAGGTTAATACCATTTATATGATCTCTTCTACCATTACTCCCTCATCAATCGATTTGACGACACAAAATTTCCGTACTGATGAGGAAATCCTCGAGGCTCTCACTGCCCCGGAGTATCCCTGGGATGACATGCACCATCATTCCTACTTCCTCCCAGATGAATCCTCCTCTAACACTACTACCCAATTTGTAGTTGAATCCAAAGACTTCCTTCCCCCCAAGGTCGACTGGTTCAAGGACCCTATTCCTGCTCCTAACGCCTTCGAGGAGGGTAACATGGCCAACATCTCACCTGTCATCCAAATTGATATTACTGCCCCAGGAAGCACCCCCGAACCCAATGACAAAGCAGGCATGAGTTTGATGGAATACCTGTATCTCCTAGATCTGAAATCGGCCGGTCGGATCGTCCAAAAATGCCACCTCAGCTCTGGTCCACTCTGATCACTAGTCAAAGTCAAATAGTACAAATGACACTTGTCATGTTGGGCCCACTTACTAATTATAGTCCGTTGATTTTTTTCTTGTTTTAGCCATTCTGAACCCATACGGAATCCGTTTTCTAAACCATTTCCACCATTGGAATCATCACGACGAAACCGTCACGATGGTCACCTCGTTGCATTATTTTTCCTACGTCATTTTTTGCCCATTTTTTAGACACCGCTAGTCGCCTTGGTTTGCGCGCCACTTCGGCCGTTCTCCGTTTTTTCACACTTTTTATATCGCCGGATTCATTTTTCCGAGCTCGTGATGATTCTTGAGATCATTTCTCGCTCTCACTTGGTACAATTTCAACATTGTGTACCGACCCCTTGCTGCCTTGATTTGCGTGCCACATCGGCCGCCATCAGATTGTTCCACACTTTTTACATGAGCCCTCCACTCCTGTCATACTGCAAATGTTTCGTTATTTTTCTACCATTCATTCACCCCGCAAGGAGGACCACTAGTGTTTCCCCTCACCCTTATTCCTGGTCATCATAAATGTTCCTTGATTGAACACTTCCTCCTTGGCTGGCCATTCATTCTGTTCGGTATACTTTTATCCCTTACTGCAGAGTCTTCTTATTGCTTTCAGACTCCTTAAAATTGAAAGCACCCACGAGCATGAACTATCCTGGGCTCGTGAAATCCACACGATAGTACCATTCCATTACTTCAGAGTCTTCTTATTGCTTTCAGACTCCTTAAAATTGAAAGCACCCACGAGCATGAACTGTCCTGGGCTCGTAAAATCTGCATGACAGTACCATTCCATTACTTCAAAGTCTTCTTATTGCTTTCAGACTCCTTAAAATTGAAAGCACCCACGAGCATGAACTGTCCTGGGCTTGTAAAAACCACACGACAGTACCATTCCATTACTTCAGAGTCTTCTTATTGCTTTCAGACTCCTTAAAATTGAAAGCAACCATGAGCATGAACTGTCCTGGGCTCGTAAAAACCACACGACAGTACCATCACATCTATTCCGAGTATTCTTATTGCTTTCAGACTCCTTAAAATTGAAAGCAACCACAAGCATGAACTGTCCTAGGCTCGTAAAATCCACACGACAGTACCATTCTCGTTCCCTAACCCATGAAGAAGTCCCCCATGCCTCTTGGCGCTATGATCGATCCTCTCGGCAGCACCCCTAATTAGGTCGCCTTTGTTCAGAGTATTCTGCAGTCTCCTGCCATTTTACCACAGCCTGAGTCTCCCTCAGCCTAGTCACCCTCCCAGATCCAATACAGCTATGATCCCCTTACCACCAGTTAGTTTCATATGCTGCCCGATCATCCCCGCCATCATACTCTGAACAAAGGAAGTTTGAGTCCCCCACTCTACTTGCCCAGTTATTCCCCCCAGTTTATCCATCCTGCCATCAGTACTATCACATTTCGGTTTTCCACCTCGCGCTCCTGTTAAGGAAACATCATTACCTTGATAGTTGTAGGTCTCCCTCTGTCGACGACAGCCCCTCTATTCCAGAGGATAGACCCAGAGGCCCCTGCGCCTTGGACCCGTCACCATCTGTGGTGAGTGCCTACGGACCATTTTGGGAGGAGTCATCATTGCCTCTCTGAATGGTTGTTTCTCACATGCTCAACTTCAGCACCTTGATCGCATCGTTGAGAATCGCGCAGGATTTATATCCCTTCCATTATTTGTCGAAGACCCCGTATTTCCCCCGACTCTAGCACATTGGTGAGTCACTTCGAAACACCCAGTTATATGTTCCTGTGGATGTCCAGGCTGCGTTGGCGATTGTATTCGGAAGCCACCCAGTTCCATGCTTTTTTGAGTACCCAGTTCAGTTCCAGTTTAGTGTACCATTGCGAGTATGACCCTTGTCACTCTGATCCAGTAGCTCATCAGTTCCTTTGGTACCACATTCAGTAGCACTGCTGTCATTCCAGTGCATCAGTTTTTTAGCTCAGACATGGTCAGCCCAGCAGTATGCCCTAGCCTAGCAGTATGGCATCCTACAGGTCCCTCTTTTCGGGCCTTACAATTATTTTTATATCTCAATACGAGCATGGGAATGCCCGCCTCGTCCATATATTGAGCTTCTTCCTCATTCAGTATTTGAGGCCATGTATATGTCAGGTCCCCATATTTTGGACCCCATTGTTATTATGTTATATCCTGATACGAGCATGGGAATTCCTGCCTCATCTATATGATCAGATGATTCCTCATCCATTATTGAGGTTATGTACTTTTAGTTCTTGCAGTTAGTTCGGGATCGTTGTTGCGGGCTTCAGTTTGTTTCTTCTCTTCTCCACACCCTAGGAAAACCATATATGACTTATGATGTCCATCAGCCATACGATGAGCTCCTGCCCTCGCACATCAGGGGGCAATCTGTTAACACC
>LPNX010062207.1:259617-280095 GCA_001517045.1 Pseudotsuga menziesii
AAAAAGAGAAGGAGCGAGTTGGAGCATGGAGCAACCCTCTTGGACCATTGCAAAGGGCTTCACCAACCTTCACATTGGAGATAATACTAATATAAAAACCATTTTTGCATCTTGTTTTTCTGTTTCATGCATATGTTTAAGTAGTTTACATTTCTATTTTAGCATTTTTTACTTCACCTTTACTGAACTGCTACTAAGGAGACCCTTCTCCTTAGTAGGTGCTCATTTTCACAAGCTAGGGGTAAAACCCTAGCAACATATTTATTATGCAATAAGTGTGGCTTCAAGATACATGGATCAGCCTCATGAGATCCATTGGAGAGCAGCCAAAAGGATCCTTAACTTTGTTCAGGGAACAAGGACTCATGGGATCTTCTACAAAGTTAAATCTGATCTTGATTTGATTGGGTTTACTGACATTGATTGGTCAGGTGACAACATAGAATGAAAGTCAAGATCAGGATATGTGTTCATGCTTGCTGAATGGCCAATCAGCTGGTCAAGCAAGAAACAGAGTGCCATTGCACTCTCATCTACAGAAGCAGAGTACAGAGGAGTTGTAAATTCAACAACTCAATGCTTATGGTTGCAGGGGTTACTTGGTGAGTGTGGCTTCGAATCAGAATACTCAACTACTATCTATTGTGATAATCAGAGTACCATTCGAATATGCAATTATCCATTTCAGAGACAGAGAACCAAACACATTGAGATCCATATGCACTACATCAGACAGCTTGTGCATGATGGCACCATTCACCTACTCTTCTTGTCATCTTCAGAACAAGTAGCAGATATCTTCACCAAAGTTTTTGTGAGAAGACATTCAGCAATCTCATATCACTGTTGGGGATTTCTGATCATGCTTTGAAGCATGAGTGATGACAAGATTTTCAAATTTTGTTTTACTGTCCATATTTAAGGGAGGATTTTTCCCACTGGGTTTTTGCCTCTTTCCTTGGTTAAATGGACATGCAGTATGTAAAGGGTGACTAAGCCTTGTTGCTAGGCCATTTAATTTTCTGATATTTTACTCATAAGTCATGCTTAAGGGGGATTGTTATAATAATCAACCCATAGTTAGCTACCTTAGACATTAATTAATCCAATTTTTGTCTTATTTGCCTAGTTTCCATATTCCACCTTATGCAACTTGTCCTCCACACATCCAAATTGGTCAAACTTTCTAAATTTGAGTCATGGAGTGCTTGGGAAACCACTTGGAATCAAATGTACTTTATTCCTCGCCTTCCTAGCGCATGTCTGCTTTTTCCGAGTTTTAAGGCAATTGGGAAAGTTTGACTAGGTGAAGTTAACTTGTTTTTTGTCCTCATCATCCTCCACCCTTTTCTCCTAAGAAAAGCATGTATGAGTTGTCCTTCCATCACCTATTATCTTGCCTAATTGATTTCTCCAATTCGTGAGCTCCTAGACAGATTTGGAAACTGCTTTACGCACCTATGGGGGATTTGCTTAGATTTAGTAAGCCTGATTTTGACCAACTTTGAATGGCATATTCATGCATTCGAATCTCTCATGTAATTATTTATTGTGGCAGCCTATGACTTCACAGGGTCGAATATTGTACACTTATTCAATACAGATTAGTGTTCTGCTCCATATTCAGTCTTTGTGAGTAATTTGCATGTGTAATTGGCAATTTTTGTGAGTGTAATTGTTCTAACACCTAGGTTCAATTTCAACAAGGGCAATATCTCAATTTGATTATAGCCGAAGAAGCCATCCATGAATGAAAAGATGACACTTCCAGCACAGTTGTCGATAATCTAATCGATATGCGAGGTAGGAAAGTTGTCCTTGGGACAAGCTTTTTTTAAATCCCTAAAGTCGATGTAGTCTCTAATGGTGCCCTGCTTTTTATTGACAGGGACAACATTCAATACCCATTCCATCAGAGGTATAGGAGAAATAAAACCAACTTTCAGAAGTTTATCAATCTCAGCTTTAATAGTTGTGGCCTTCCTAGGATGGACTTGCCTAAGTTTTTGCCCAATAGGTTTAGCCATGGGATAAGTTTTAATCTCGTGGACCACAATGGAAGGGTCAATCCCAAACATCTCTTCATAGGACCAGGAAAAAATATCACGAAATTTCTTAATACGTGCCTTATATGCTTCAGATTTATCTGTGGAGTAGTTCTGCCCAACATGAACGTGCTCAATAACATCAGGCTTGGCTGATATGTCAATTGGGTTCATCTGAGTAATGTTGCAAAGGTTTCCTTCAGAATCTATGTCTTGCAATAAGATAGGACTTTACAGAACATTGACAATATTAGTAGGAAACGAGGATGCAAAATCATGGCTGCCCAAACTGGTATTAGGGAGGAACATGGATCTATGATGGTGATCCTCCCAAATGGGCTCATCCGTGTTCATGATCTCTATAATGGACTCGTCGAAAGGAAAAGTCTTGGAGAGATAGTCTATAATCGGAAGAGAAGGTTCTAACCAGTATGATAAATGGTAAGGATCCGAAGCCACTAAATGAATGTCATTAGTGTGATCATTTGAACAAGTTTAAATGGTGTCATACATAGCTTCATGGGGGATCAACGAGGTGGACTCAACAACATTTTGGTCCTAGGGCTCAATATCAAATGAGGCAATCATATGTACTATCACGGTATCCGTGCTAGGAGGAGTAGAGGGAAAAGTCCCCATAAGGGACGAATCCTTCAGCATACCTACCCCAATCGACTGGTAAGGAGGAGGGGATTGACCTAACATGGGGATGTTATTAGCTGTGGAGGTAGTAACATTCGGCATACAGAAATCAAGCTGGTCAATGGTAACAATTCTCCCAAGATGTGGGAATTGGACCATTCTAAATACTATTGAAGCAACAACATTCATGGCATAGAACCAATTCCTTCCTAAAATAAGGTTATAATCCAAAGGGGCATCTACCACTTCTACTTGGATGGAAACAGTTTTTCCCCGTAGCTCAACCGTGAGGCCTGATATGAGGCCATGGGGTTGGAAACCCCATCCATCAAAGGATTTAAGGGTCATAGGTGATGTAAAAGCTTGGGAGAGCCAAGATCTTTCAAACAAGTCAGAGATAAAACTGAGGTCGAAGCTCCTTCATCTAGTACCGTTCGAAAGACTTTCTTTCCCACTATTTTTGTGATGATCTGAAAAGAAAGTTTATGCGGTAATCTAGGTTTATGGTTGTTGTCCGCCGATTGCACACTAGCAGCAGAAATATTCTAAAAGTTGTCTCCTCACTTGAGAAAGTGGGAGAGGTGTGACCTTGGGGGAAAGCACAGAGCTAGGTACTATCACCTACTCCTAGCTCCTCCATTTAGGCTAACTCCTAACGAAGCCAAGGGGGGTAGTCCCTAACAAAGAGTTTTCTATGGCTCAATGTTTACGTTAATTTTTAGATGTTTCAGATGCGGATGGGTGTTGTTTAGGAGTTATTGTGATTTAAGATGATTAATGTGATGAATTTAACAAAAGACAAAGCAATCCACATTTCTATCACCAGAATTGAAAGATAGACAAATATTTGAGAGCTTCACGAAATAGATAAAGCATTCACAGATATGATTTATAATCAAACATTCAATGGAAAAATGGCCCAGATTATCAACAATGCTAAAAGATGGGACCAATGCATATGGAGTCAACTTATTAGAGATGCTTTGAGTGTAAATATGTGGATCCCAAAAGATGCCAGTGAATGTTAGGTTTTGCAAGTGCTCTAGGTAAGTTTTAAGAGTTTTTTGTTTATGATCTTCACTTATGGTGACTGGATGTCCTAACCGGTAATACCTTCAGTGGCTCCGTTCGAAGACATGATGGACCTGTTTGGGGTCAACGGTAAGTGTTCAATAACTTAACTACTAGTGCCCAGATTAGGTAGCCCAGCGCCCACACTTGGAATTTGCCCACATTCCTCGGTATTTATCGAACAACGCCGGTGCGTTGGTTATGGGGAAAAGTTTTAGTTAAGTTCCTCTTGTGGGGTTTAGAGATTCAATGTCATTTCTAGGTATTCCGATCGAAGATCAGTTAGAGCATACTCCGGCAAGGAGGGAAGGGGGTTAATTAATTAAAGGGATGTGAGTTACGAATTTTATTAAGTTAATTAATTAAAACTCTCCGATAGAGAGCACTCTTGACCTCGTCTTATGATAGTGGTTCAAGAGACTTAGCTAATCTATATGCTTGATGCAAGGATATGCAGTGGGAATGCTCTCCGATAGAGAGTGCTCTTGACTTGGATTACGGAAAGTTCAAGAGACTTTCAAGACTAATTGATTAACTTATTAAACAATGAAAAGACAACTCTCCGATAGAGAGCACTCTTGATCTACAAAGTGAGATTCAAGAGATTTCTACTTTAAACAGTTGAATTGCTTATGAAAGATACAAAAAATTAAAAGATGAAGTAATCAACCTAGTTAATGAAACAAAATGGGCTAATCTAACAATTAGTATCTACTTTGCAAAAAAAATGAAACCAGTCTAAGTACTCGAAATAAATCTAAATCAAGAACAAAAAACACTCTTCCCCAAATGGGGAAGAAAAACCAAGTATGGGAGGCCCTATCCCACTTAGCCTTGTTTTATTAATGAAGTACAAATGCCTTTGGAACTTAATCCTTGTCAGGACTTTGAGAAGTAACTTAAGTAAAAATGAAAAACTCTTATGAGTTTGTACAAATGAGAATGACTTCTTTTTTGGCTTTGGATCCTTGTCTTAGGATCTAGTTCTGCTTGCTCTTTCTTGTTTGGTTTTGCTTTTGGTTCACCTGTGGATAAGAGCTCTAAACAAGGACTAGTGAGAGTGTTAGCAAACCAAATTTAACCTATGATTCGAAAAGATTAAGTGGATGAGAAGACAAGTGCCTTGTGAGATGAAACAGGGGATCAAAACAATGGAATGAGAACCAAAATCAAAACTTGGAAAGGATCAGGCAAGCTCACCGTTTTTTATGTAAAATGCACGATTTTTTGTGAAACGACTTGGGACTTTTTGCGAATTTAAAATTAAATATTTTTTAACATTTTAGGCTAATTTCCAGAATCTAGAAAATAGCAGAAAATTGCAGAAAATCAGTAAAAAAACAGCAAGTACAAAATGGCACGCTTTTCGAGAAAAAGTCAAAAAATTAAAAAACAAAATTGAAAAATTTTGAAAATTTTCTGATTTTTTAATGAATATCCAAAATTTAGAATTAACAGAAAAAATTCAAAAATCAGCCCAAAAACAGCGAGCTTTAAATGGCATGCTTTTCGAGAAAATGTCAAATAATTTAAAAAAAAAAATTTTGAAAAATTTTGAAATTTTTTTGATTTTTTAATGAATTTCCAGAATTTAGAATTAATAAAAAATATAGAAAACCAGCAAACCCAAAAAATGGAAATTTTGCACGTTTTTTGAGAAAACTCGTTCACGTTTTCCAAGGCAAAAATAAAGATGGATTTAAAAAGGAAATGAAACTAGATCTTTAAAAATAGACCTTTAGAAAGATAGATCTAGCTTTGAAAAAGTAGATCTAAGGCTAGAAAACCTAGATCTAACTTAGTAGAAGCCAAGCAAGCTTGAAATAAATATTTAAATGACTTGATAACTTCTACAAAAGTGGAAAAGAGGTAGGATAGAACCTTGAAAATGGAGATCCACTTGTCGCAACCAAAGTAACCAATAGATTTTTTTTTGAAGTTTGTGGTTTGATGGATGAGGCAACCAAGCCCTTCGCTTCTTGATTTCTTAAAGTAGAAGACTCCCTTAGGCACCTATAGAATGAATGCATAAACCAAACAAGAGCTCTTGTGTTTGGGAGAATACCTGAAAGCCACAAAACTTAAGAGAAAAGCATAGATCAAATAATATTATGCTAGATTGTTAGCCTTCTAATCACAATATCATATACTTAAGAATCAAAAGAAATGAACTAAGAATGGTATCACCTTGAACAAGATGAAGCATGGCACACAAATAACTCCCACATGGACCTCCAAAGTCTTCTTGCTTTATTCAAATTCAAAAGATATTACAATTTTTTCCAGAGTGTACTTGCACAAATTCTCCATCATAATAGAGCTGAAAGAGCCTCTATTTAACAAATGAGAGAGTGCTAAAACCCTAAAGCCAAAAAACCAACCCTAACCAGCTTAGCCACCTAACAAAGAGCCCAGACCTAAACCATAGAACTGGGAGTGAGGGGAGGCCTCCACCCAGGCAAGGCGCCCCCACTCCAAACCTGTGCACTGAAAACAAGCCAAGGATGAGACCACATGTGTGAGTCTGGATGTAGGTAAGCTCATCCTTTAGGTCTGGCAGGAGCTTGAGCTAGGTTTGGGAAGCCCACTGATGGTGTAAGCTTCAGTCTTCACCCCGATCAAATCATCGGACCAATGAGAGCTTTCCATCTCATCTTTCGCTGGATATGACATGTCTGATAACTGATAATAAATTAATTGCTCTCTTAATGATGACTGAAGCTGAGTTATGATAACTCCAATCATCATAAATGTTCCATGAGATGTCATTTAAACTTTTATTTTGCTGAATTTGGATTAATTTGGAGAGTTTTAGTTTTCTCCAAAATAATCATTTTTTTTTAATAAAAATCATTTCTTACTAAAAATCATTTTTTTACTCAAAACTGACTTTTTTGAGTAAAACGACATTATGTGTCCGATTGCTGATCTGAAAGTTGGCTCTGACTGACTGGCTGATCAAGAATGATTTTTGGATTAAGGTTAGAGCCTTCAATCACTAAATTCTAAGTCCGGATCATGAACAGGTTTTTTCCATTTAATTTATGGAAAAATTAACCCAAAAAACTTAGGAAAAGTAATTAAAAATTAAAAAATTAAAAAAAAAAAAAATTTCACTGTTCGAAAAAGATTTTTTTGAAATTTTTTTATGTGTCCAGATGAATTAGGACATGACCATGATCTATATAAATAATGTCTAGTAGGCTCATAACACTCAGTTGGGCTCTAATAACCCCCCAAGGCCCAGAATTCAACATAGGGCATTCCAGCTTTGGAGGAAGTGGGAGAAAACCTCGTCAATTATACTCGACTGAAGGCAAAGCATAATTGTCAGGGGAAAAAAACTCCCTGGAATACCCTATTTGTGATTCTATGTCTTAGGAGACCGAACCACTCAAAAATAGCCTACTAGCACATTTTATTACAAACCCCACGGGGCCATGGTCAAAATTATTCAAATAAAAAAGTGGCTAGACAATATTGGCTAGACAAGCAGACGGATCAACTGATACACTGGAATCAGACTTTGAACAAGTCTGTCAACCGGTGGCTCCTCAGCTAACCCAACTATGGTACAAAAATTTGGATAACAATGGTTCTCAACGTTGAAATGAATCAAGTTAGTGTTATCCGGGTCTACAGCTCCTAATGCAGTCAACAAGTTCTTGCGCTGTGTAGGGCAACTTTGGAGTACTTCTAGGGTATACATCGCACAAGGTGCCTGAGCAAGATCTTCAACCACATTATAGAATTGAGCAGCTCAGGCATTGGGATTAAAGACAACCTTCCGAAGAGTACTCTTTGGTGGGCGCAAAATCATGTCGAGAGTAGGCTCTCGATGGACAAGGGAACAGTAGAGGAGGATTCCGGAGAACTAGTAGAGGGAGCTTTCCCTGAAGAATATTGATCTTCTTGCTTATGTGTGGGTTTATCATAATTTTGGCTTCGAGTTTGCAGATGGATGGTATTTGCGGACATCATATGAATTTCCTCCGATGAACTAGAGTTACCATGGTTAGACATGTGGTCTACCAGTTGTTGTTGAGAGGGAAAGGGATCCATAAGTACTGCAGGTGCAGGAATAGACTTCAGAAACTGGGAGATTTCGTCCCGACGGGGACACTCCTTTGAAAAGTGGTCACTACTGCACAATAGACAAGGATATGTAGCCTTCCTTTTCCCTTTGTCGTTGTCATTATTGGTTGGTCATGGGGTCTCTAGTTGGTTTCCAGGTATTTTATTTCGATTTTTACCTTTCTTTTTATTACCTGAGGTTTGAGTACTTTGAATAGAATTGACCTCGGTAGAAACCTTTGGAGTCGAAGGAGTAGCAGTTTGAGTTTGCTTGGCATGGGGTTTGTTTCGCTACGGATGGGGACTAGATTGAACCAACAATCCCATCCATGGGTACTTCTGCTGGTGACTTGGCAGAGTCAGTGCTGGGGCGAGGAGCTTGAGGAATCAGGTCATAAAGAGTCCCGAACTGGGAATAAACCAAGTCTAGGTACTAAGCCCGACTAATAGCCTACTCTTCACTAACGACACCGCCCATGGCCACATCTCAGGAAATAGGAGGCAACAAGGACTTAGTGAACCAATCAGCCAACAACTGATCCAGAATAGGGGCCTTAATAATCCTTCTCCGGCTTCTCCACTCATGAATATGATCAGAAATGTGGGTGGATGTGTTCTGTCACAGAGAACTTAAAAGATCAGTGCTCGTTTCATAACGAATAGGGAGCTAAAAGTGCGCAAGAAATACCGTTGCCAATGAGCCAAAATCCACAAATGAATGTTGTGGGAGTTCAATATACCACTTTGCGGCTGTACCGGTCAAAGTTCATTGAAAGAGTCATAACCGAATGGAATCATCCATGAGGGAGTTCGAGGAACACCACAAATGAAAAGTCATAACATGGTTTCGCAGATCTTCACCTTGCTTCCCATTGAATTTCGGAATATCTGATGGTAACTTTACTGGAATGGGAGGCCACAAGGGATTATGTCGAATGGGATCATTAATCAACTTGGACAAATCAGGAAAGTCCAAAGTTGCTAGGAAATGTAATTGTCTATTGGGCTCTACATACTCATAATATTGATATGGCATGTAATTACCAGTAGGGCCATAGGTAGACTAATAAACAGGTTGCTGTGAGGAAGAACCACCCAAAAATATTCCCATGGGGGGTTGATTTCTGGAATTAGGACTGCTAAGACCACCATGGCCTCTAGGAGGAGGACTGCCAGAGCCACTGGGATCGCTAGGACCACCTGTTATCCCCCTGAGTGGCACCTCTCCGTCCGAGTGCCGACATCCGTCATGTTGGCACACAAAAGGACATCTATGGATTGAGGGTTTCCCAAAACACTATAGATGGGCTTATTATGAACTACATCCATCATCCATCCAGCTGGTTATTTTTACCCTTTTTCTATGTCAAGTTATATATGCGACTCTTTATATATGAAACTCGCGTGTCATACGCGAGTCTCGGTTGTTGCATGTCGCGTATATATGTATACGCGGGTTGTATTTAGAGCAACTTGTGGATCATACGCGAGTTGCTAGTCTTGATACCCGTGGATACGTACCTTTGACATTAAAAATAAAAAACACGCGATTACTTGAGATTAGTTAAGCCATTTACCTTAATCTCATTAACTGTCTCAACCTCCTCAACCTTCGAAACTGCCTTATTTCACCAACTATAAATACAGGCCTTGGGGAGGGTGTTTGGGATATACACTTGGAGAGAAAATTTATGCTGGTGGATTTTATACAGAAGTCTTTGGAGCAGTGGAACTCAGAATCCTTTGGCTGTAGAGGAGTCCTTGTCTCAGGCATTGGGTTGTAATCTGTAGTCTTTCCATTATTGTTAATAAAGAGAATCCTTCTTCCATATTGTGTCTTGAATGTATCTCATGTATTGTGGTTTGATAAATGTTTATGTTTCAGCATCCTGTATATGATTTATCTAACCTATTTATATATATGAATCATCTTGTATTTAGAAGTTTGATCCTTGACAGGTGAAGGAGAAAGCATCCCTGAAGATTTTGGAGGAGAAGCAGAGCGGAAGAGGACAAGCTAGGATCAACCGTCGTGTATCGGGTGAGTCTTTCCCATCCTCCTATTTCCTTTACTACAATATAGAGTCAATTGTCTGCAAGTTTATTGAGTATGTTGGTAACCCCAGACCTTCGGTTATAAGGTGTTTATTCCTCTACAACATAACTGGCGACTCCGCTGGGGAGCCCAGACTGCTGTAGGTTGTTTCTGTCACCCCCAACCAGTCTTTGCTTTGAAGTCTGTGTGTGATCTGTTATCCTGGTTCATACTTGTCATAGTGTTTGAAAGTCTTGTGGATTTTTCTTAGTTTTTGAGAAAAATTTTGTACCTATACGTGGGTTGCTCTTCTGCACAGTCGCATATAGAGGTTTGCATCCGCGGGTTTCTTTACTGGACAGTCACGTATCATACGCGGGTTTCCCTTCTATACAGCCGCGTATAATCCTGGAAGTGGGATTTTTTTTTAAATATTGGGTTTGCTTGTCCCTCTCTGTGTGTATTTCCTGTTTCTGTGTGGACTTTCTTGTTAAATGCTGTGATGTCTATTTGATGACCTGTTGGTGATCACACTTTGTGCTTTTTCGAAAGCCCTTGATTCTATTTTGCTTGGATTATTTTTTGTTTGCATGTTGAAGTAGCTTGGCCTATTTGGGTTATAGGTTGAAGTGTCTTTGTCCGGATCAGTGATCAGGGTCTTGGGCTTTGTTTTTCCAGTCTGTCTTTCGATATTGGTTGGTTTGTCACTTGTCTTTATAAGTCTATAGTGATTTTTGTCATTGTGTGCACCCAAGCTAGGGTTCCTAGTCTGCCTTTGTTGGTTGTTTCTTGGTTTTGTCTTCCTGCTTTACTTCAGTTTGTTGGTTTTACACAGTTCATTAATTCCAAGTTTACTCAAGTATAGTGCATTTTATGTGCATAGTAGAGTTTGAGTATTTTTAAAAGTGAAAAGAAAACATTGTCAATCTTTTGCATTTTGATTTTGCATAAGTAGTGTTCATTTAAGTTTAAAAATATTAATCTCAAAAGCTACAAAAAACATAGGCTTAGTTTCTTTTATCGTTTGAATTTAATTCATCAATATATATTTGCAAAAAGAAAAAGAAGTTTGTTTTAAATAGTAGTAATTTGCTTTGAATACACCTTTACTTTCATTTACTTCTTATTGAGTCAAAAACACCATAAGTACATCACTCCATTTCCTTCTGAGTAAGAAACAACCCTTTAAAATGAACGCATAATTAAAATTTACTAGTAATTTTTGTTTTTAGGGGCCTTTAACCTACTAGCTTAGGCTAGACTTGTGGGCTAGGAAGTGTAAACTCCCCGCAAGTTATAAAACTCAAACGTAGTAGAACTTTCTTTAGGTAAATCCTTGACTTTATAGACTGTATCTGGGAAGATCCTCTCAAATGGGAGTCATGCACGAGGCCGCGTGGAGGCTTGGATAGAGGAGATAACCCTCTGAATCCTTGTCAAAGCATAGATCAGGACTTTTACGCATCTGGGGATTCTATCCTAGAAAGATTTTTTGGCTCAGCTACCCTGCCCATGCGTACGAGTCAGGATTGCGACTGTCCCCCCAAACTGTTGGTATAGCTAAGGTAGCCTTTAGTCTCTTGCCTTTTAGGGTTCATACCTAGGTAAACGAGAAGGCTATTTCTGGTTCACCTTGAATGGGCTTGGAAGGTAACCCTTGTTGAAAGTGTAGGAGGGAAGTTGTGTGATTCCTCCGCTTGTGCCTAAGAACCACTTCAAGGACGCCAAGTAATCATTCATCAACTTTCTTTGGGAAAGTATATCTTTTACCCTTGTTTGATTGCTTGAGGCTTTAGGATTTTTATAGTGTATGCTCTGTGGTTTTTCCTGTGTTTAGTTGGATTTAGGGTGTGATTTGTTAAATTTTCAATCGTGGAGGACCAACCTCCTAGAAGGTCAAGAAGGTTGAGAAACCTTCCTCCCCTCACCACATTGGAGCCTCCACCTCTACCCCAAAGGCGGAGATTGGACACAGACAGTTCATTTGAACTCGTAGGAATAAGTGAAGTTCTTGGTGAACCAGAACTGATAGCTAACCATTTTGATCTTGATATAGTTAAGATATAAGAATTGCAGACTGACAAGTTTTCAAGGAACTTTAACACTCCCTTGACTGATTTAAACGATCCTGTGATCATTCAGGTTAGACCTTTTGATTCACCTGTATTAGGTGTCCCTGTGGGTAGGATCATGTCTTCTGCAGAAGAAAGTCCTTTTGTGTTCACCTCAGTCGTTCTAGTTGAAGGGGTACTTCCTCCCCTAGTAAGTGCCCCTAGATCTAGTCTACCTTCTACACCTTTGACTCCAGTGAGCCGGGTGGTTCAGCCACTGGTTCACTCAAACCTAGCAGGTACTTTTGGTGACATGGTTACTGGGATCCCTAGTATACCTACTATTCCTTCCTCCTTTCCATATACTACCCAGAGTGGTCCAGTAGGATCCTCGGCCTTTTTCCAAGGATTTCCTTGGAATGGGGGGCATATTCCCCCATCCAGTCCATACGTAGGTCAATATCCTTCGTATGTAGGAGTGCAGTTTCGAAACAACACCTCTTATGGGAAAAGTTTCCAAACTCCCATTTCGGTCCCATTTACGAGCTCTCCCTTTTCATTATTCAACGGAGGGATTTCGGATCCTATCTTTCAGACCCCTATTTCTATGGGGATGAATTGAACTTCTTACACTGCACCTCCCACACACAATCCTATGGCTTATGGATGGAATTTGTTTCAAAGCAATCTTCCCACTTCGCAACCAGTGGCAGGGGGCAACCCCACTTTTACCCATGGGCATTCGGGGGCAGGTCCCTCTAATCCCCAAGCTGGCACATTTAGGTCCCCGTTTCAACCCAAACTACCATTCTTGGCAACTTTAAACTTGCCAGATTTGTCAAAATTGATGAATGACCCGATGAAGCATGACCCCTTGTGGCCACCTATTCCCACCAAATTGCCATCGGACATCCCTAAGTTCGAAGGCAAAACTGGTGAATATCATGGGGCTCATGCCACCACATTCCATTTATGGTGTTCTTCAAATTCACTGAATGGAGATTCAGTAAGGTTGAGGCTGTTCCAGAGGACCTTGACAGGTACTGCGGAAAAATGGTATATTGAATTGCCTTCTGCTGCTTTTAGTAGTTTTTGGGACTTGGCTAGTGCATTTCTTAGCCACTTTCGAAACAGACTTGTTGTCTACTTTTAGGAAAAACAAGGCTACCCACATCTGAGATCACATCCAAGAGTGGAGGAGGTGAAAGAGCCTTCTAAAAGCCACTATCCCTCCTGAGTTCCTTTTAGAGTGGTTCCTTAAATCTCTGTTGCCATACATATCTAAGGACGTATCCACCTCAGGAGTGATGAATGAAGAAGAAGCCATTCTCAGGGCCCAGCAGTTGGATTTGATTTACTCACAATCTGAGATATTATATTAGATTATCCCTGAGCCACCGAGGCCTTCACACGATGCAGAGAAGCCTAATCCTGGACCCCATGCTGATGGTGTGGTTGAGTCCGTTAACTCTCCCACCGTAGAATCTTTGACTAAAAAAATTCATCAGTTGTCCGTCAAACAATCTACAACGGAGGAAACAAAGGCTTCCCCCTCCCCCCAGAGTGCAAATGTTTTTGCACAAACCTCTCAGAAGGGAAATCAACAGCGCAACGGGAAGAAAAAGAAAGGAAAGAAGGGAGAGGGAAATCAAAACAATCAAAAGCCCGGGAACAATGCTGATGGGGGAAAAAAAGAAGGTCAAGTTCCCTTGTAAGTTGTGCCAAGAGGACCACCTTACTCACCTTTGTCTCCTTATGGATCAAGCCCAGAAGTTGCTTAAAGCTCAACAACCGGCTATCCTGAAGGATCCTTTTCCCCAACGACAGAACTCTGCTTCATCTTCTAATACAGCAGGGGGCACTCAAACTGCCCCTGACCCAAACTATATCAACATGGTTCGATATTTGAATTTGTTGCAGACAAGGAACAAAAATTATGAGAAAGAGACTCTTGAGAAGGGTAAAGCTGTAGGTGAAACTTCGAACCCTCTCACAATATAGAATCCTGCTGAAACTATGCCGAAGATATCGAAAGGTGTCTTCAAGAAGACCTTGGATAACCCTAATGCTAGGGCTGCTTCAAACTACTCTGTGGTTGAATATTTGGCCCAGACTCCATGTGCAATGTCAGCTTTAGAGGTGTTACAGAGTTGTCCTGCCCAGCGGGATGCTCTCTTAGCAGCTTTAGGTATCATGGACTCTTCGAGTCTCACGACGAAGTTTCATTTGTCCGATGTTCAAATTTGCCTGCCTTACCATGTAGCACTATCAATAGATTTTGTCCATGGTGGTAAGACCATTGGAAGGGCAGTTGTTGATGAGGAGGCCTCTACATGTGTTATGTCCTTGGCCTGTTGGAAAGCTCTTGGATCCCTAGAGTTGGTCCCATAAAACACTTTGCTTACTGCTTTTGATGGAAGATCCTTCCATCCACATGGTATCCTGCCAGATTTTGAAATTAATTTGGCAGGTAAAGCAATGTCTATTGAAGTAGAAGTGATTGATGCTCCTTTGGACTACAATTTGCTTCCGGGAAGGAACTGGACTTATGCGATGTCGGCTGTTGTGTTGGCCGTCTTTCGTGTAGTGGTTTTTTCACATGAGGGCAAGTTGGTTACTATTGAACAACTTGATTTTACTCGAAAAGGTCGTTTAGAATCTAATGAGTCCATTGTACCATTGGTTGATCAAGTCAAACTTGTTGTACAGAGCTTGGGGGATGGAATGTACACATCATTGATGGGCACATTTGATCTTCCAGCCCCGGTTAATTATATTGGTTTTACTAGTGTGGGGAATTCCATCGCTACGGTTGTCGATAGGACTGATCCTTGGGTTCTCCCAACCCCCCATGAATTGGAAGTGCCCCTATCGACAGTGGAGGTTGCTTATCAAGCTATAACTCAAGACACTATCGATCCCTTTCTAGATCCTCTAACAGTCTCGGATGATCTGGAAGAAGTCTATTTTCCCATATGGGTAGAAAAATCTTCACGTTCTATAGATTGTTTAGACATGGTTTTACCTTTCGATGAAGCTATTCTGGAAGCCATGAGTGGACGTGATAAGATTTGTGAGGATCTTCATCATCAATCCTATTTTCTTCCAAAACTAAGTAGAATAGAAAACCAAGAGTTTCACGTGAGACTGTCGGAAGATGTTGATACACCTATCAACCCTTTGCCTAGGGAAGGAATGTTTTTCGAGGGAAATATGGCAAATATTTTTGCTACTATACCTATTAACATCTCTGTAAACCATGATGTCATGGAAAACATATATATAGTTGCAAACTGCTCTCTTGAAGAGATTGTCATCTATACTGCCCTTTTTAAGGAATTCTGTGATGTCTTTTCCTGGTCATATGAGGAGATGCCAGGCATAGATCCATCAATTGTTGAACATGAAATCCAAACATATCCTGATGCCAAGCCAGTTCAACAAAAATTAAGACCCGTGAACCCGCATAAAGCGGCAGATGTGAAAGTTGAAGTTGAAAAGATGTTGAAGGCTAGTTTTATATATCCCATAGCTTTGACTGAATGGGTATCCAACCCTGTTCCTATTGATAAAAAGCAATGGACTATCCGTGTTTGTACAAACTTTAGAGACCTCAATAAAGCCTGTACTAAGGACAACTATCCCACACCATTTATAGACCTGATCATAGATGCATGTGCGGAAAGTGAGGTGTTTTCGTTTATGGATGGTTTCTCCGGATACAATCAAATTCAAATAAAACCGGAAGACCAACATAAAACTGATTTCATTTTCCCTTGGGGTACATTTGCGTATAATAAAATGCCCTTTGGATTGAAAAATGATGGGGCTACCTTTCAACGAGCTATGAACTTTGCTTTTCATGACATTAAAGCCATTGTCGAACCATACCTTGATGATCTGCCCGCACATTCTTGAAAGAGGATTCAACATCCAGATCATTAACGGTTGATATTTGAAAGATGCAGATATTATAAAATTCGCTTGAATCCCCACAAGTGTGTATTCTGTGTCGAGTTAGGAAGATTACTTGGATTCATTGTCTCTAGTAGAGGCATCCAGGTGGATCCTTTAAAATTTGAAGCCATTGTAAATCTTCCTCCTCCTCGTTCTCTCAGGAAACTTCAAAGCTTGCAAGGAAAGTCTAATTTTCTTCGATGTTTTATTGTTAATTATGCCAAGATCACTAAGGTTTTCATGCGCTTGCTCAAACAGGACACCCCATTTGTATGGGATGAAACCGCACAACTTGCATTCGAGGCATTGAAAAAAGCTTTGCTGTCGGCACCCTTATTACGTCCACCAGGATTATTCTAGGGATTTTATATTATATCTAGCCACGTCAGAGTCGACCATTGGGGTAGTACTAGTCCAGGAGGATGATAAGCTTGTAGAGCATGTCGTTTATTATCTTAGTCGTGCTTTGGCTAGACCTGAACTTAGATACTCCCACGTTGAGAAATTAGCCTTAGCAGTTGTTTATGCCGTGAAGAGGTTATGTCACTACATTTTACTGAGGACCACCATGGTAGTGGCAGATGTGAATCCATTCCAATATGTTTTATCCAAACAGATTGTTGGGGGAAAATTTAACAAATGGATAGTCATTCTCCAAGCGTTTGACTTGGATTTCCAGTCTTCTAAGTCTAAGAAGTCCTTAGTTTTTGCTGAAGTTATAGCAGAATTTCCTACTAAAGAAGATGTAGTGGTTGAGGATGACTCATTCCCAGATGAGCACATCTTCCTGATATCCATCTCTGATCCTTGGTATTGGGGATATTCTTATATATCTCCAGACTTTGAAGTATCCCACAGCTTCCTCTAGGAAGGAACGACGTAAGTTACGCCTTCATGCCAAGAACTACCTCATTATAGGAGATACATTATATCGACGAGGGGTAGATTCCATTTTGCGTCATTGCCTTACTCATGAGGAAGCAGAGATTGTCCCAAATGATTCCCATAGTGGAGCATGTGGGGGTCATTTATCTGGGTTAGAAATGGCCGAGAAGATATTGCGTGCCTATTATTTCTGGCCCATGATATTTAAAGATTGTGTGGAAGCAGTGAAGTGCTGTCATCCATGTCAGCTTTACACCAGGAAGATGCGGTCACATCCTGCTCCGTTATTTCCCGTTGTCTCAGTAGGCCTCTTCATGAAATGGGGGATTGATTATGTGACATGCAACCCAGCCTCGGCTGGAGGGCATAAATACATCATTGTTGTTGTTGACTATTTTATGAAATGGACAGAGGCAATGCCTACTTTTAAAGCCGATGGGGAAACAACAACTTTCTTTGTATTCAATCAGATTATAGCATGGTTTGGTATACCCAAAGTGATTGTCACTGACCATGGCAATCATTTTTAAAATAACATGATGACAGAACTGACTACCATGCTCGGATTTAGACAAGAACATTCTTCTCCATACTATCCGCAAGCAAATGGTCGGGTTGAGGTTGTCAACAAGACTTTAAATGTACAATTGATGCAGCCCATTCTAACTGGCACATCATGTTATATCTTGCTCTTTGGGCTTACCAAACCAACATAAATACTACTACGGGTTTCTCCCCGTTCCAACTCGTTCATGGGGTGGAGGCAGTCACTCTAATTGAATGTGAAATCCCGTCTCTAAAGATAGACATTCATGTGTTACCTGATACGACTGAGCTTGAGGAACGTCTGGTACATTTAGAACACCTTGATGAACAACATAGAGATGCGTTGACTGCTAATGAGGCTCATAAAAATAGGATTAAAACTCAATATGATGAATCGGTCAAACCTAGGGTTTTCTCTGAGGGGGAACTTGTCTTGCTTTGGGACCAAGATAAAGAACCTCTGGGGGTAGGAAAATTCAAGGCTATGTGGTTAGGACCTTATGTCATGTCAAAATTATTGAGTAAGGGTTCATATGAGTTGGATGATTTCGATGGGAATAAGCTTCCTGAGCCTAGAAATGGGCTCTACCTGAAGAAGTACTATGCTTAGGCTTAGCACTTTTTCTTGTATTTTTACTGTATGTATTTTTTATGTACATTAGGTTGTCATTTTTGTTTTTTATATTATCTGCTGGTTGTTGTAGATGTATTTTGAATGGTATATAGGGTTTGCTGATGGCGCCAGTCATCATACTTGTAACCTAGCTTCGGCAGCATGGGTTATCTATTCTCCCTCAGGACATCTTGTTGCCGCGGGAGGCGCTTGTCTAGGTCCCACTTCCAATAATGTTGCTAAGTATAGGGCTGTAATTGAGCTCCTATGGGATGCTTTGTCACGTGGCATTACCCAGCTTGAGGTTCGTTTGGACTCTCAATTGGTGGTTTCTCAGCTCAATCAAGCTTATCAGGTACGAAACCCTATCTTATTATGTTAGTTCATGCAAATTCGTTTATTGGAAAGACATTTTGAGGTTATTACTTTCAATCATATTCCACGAAACCAAAATTCATTGACTGATGCATATGCTAATTATATTTTGGATTGGCATCTCACACACATTTTATAAAATTGTACAACAAACATATAAAAACACTTGTAAATAAACTGACAACCAACACCAATATATATATATATGTAAAATATCTGTCTGTAGATAGGTCAAGTCTGATCTCGTCATATACAAAATGTACAAAAATGTGGATCATAGTCCATCAAAATTCCCTAGGTCTATGCTGGACCGCCCTGGTCACTAGGACCTCCTTGGTCCCCATGATCCCTCTGCACTTTGGCTTCCTCAGCCTCCTCGGCTTCGGCATCATCCACCGCATCTATGTATATGAGCACTGCTCTAACTACTCATCTGAAAAGACGTAGCCAAACCGGTGGAACCCCCACAACAAACTCCTTCATGGCTATAGGGATATGCTCAATCCACATAGTAGGTACTCGTTGGGTTATCCTGGCTAGCTTTCCCTCTAGTACCCTGATCAATCCTGGATCCTCGCCCATGACAGGATGAACAAACATGCAAGGGTTCCCTTCGGGGTGGACCGGTCCAATATCTGCATTTTGACACATGAATAGGGTTAGTACTTGTACATATATATGTATATATCTATCATTCTAAAATTCATAAAAATTTGAAAATGATAAAAATTAAAAATTACTTACCTATCTCTCCCCGTGCTTGTCCTGGAGGGAGGACAAGGTCGAGGTCACCTCGTAAGTCCATCCCAGCGTATGGCAACTGCTCCAATGCCGGCAGCTATCGTTCCCACCAGGTATAAAAATCATCATCATAGACGTTGTGTACTGAGTCTCCTCCTCCTTGATGGAGGAAGATGTCTCCCCACCTGCTCAGCCTTGGCTGACGTGGAGATGATCTGATCGGTAGAGGTATAGCAAGGCTCAATGCTAGTACTCTCGAAGAAGAAGAAGGCCACCAATATGCTTGCATAGCCAAATTTTTTCCACCTTCCCCTCTTGCAGTAGGATAGTTGTCTCCTCATGATGGGGGCAACTCCCGAGCACCAATCATGGAGAGCACCTCTAAAGAAGTCAACTGCCAGCCTAATTTGGTTCCTTGTGGCCAAATGTAGAGATGAGGATCCTGATATTTTCACAATGTTGCTAGCTAATACCTGGAGAGTAAAATATTTGATTTCTGCAACCGAGAGGCTGGTTCCTCTTCTTTGAGTGCCTGGTGTACAGAACACATCTACATAGTTTTGGACACTTAAGGGGTCACCACCCCTGCCAGTGCCCTCCAAGTTCACCGACGCCCCTCGTCGTGATATCCCGGTAATGAAATATATGTCTTCAGTGGTAAGCTCTAAGGTTTCACCTTGTAAGTTGAACATCCCCAACTCATGATCCCAATAATTGACCATGAACTCAAGTATGCAGACATTGGCCTGCATGGGCGATGTACAAAATAATTTTAGCAGCCCGCTTGTGCGTAATGCATTTATGGTAGGCGCACTTTGGAGTGCCGCTTGATCCATTATTTCGTGCTCCCTTTCCCTCCATTCCAGAACCATATTTTACCTAGCAAATACAAGTATTTTGATTCAGTTCTCCATACCAAAATTTAAATTTTTTTGTCTATTTTAAACATTATATCCTTTGCACAGCATACGTGACTGTCTAATTAGACAAGTCGCGTACTATACGCGACTGTATAATTAGGCAACCCATGTATATAACGCGTATCTACGAGTTTCCATATCAGCAACCCACGGATGCACCATGCTACAGTTTAGGACGCCTTTAAATATGGAATTTAGACTCAAACTTAACAATTGCTTAGATCAAAATGAAGAGCTTAGGGTGTAAACTTACCTACAACTAGCGGATTTCGATTTCGTCGGTCCAATTGTTCACAATGATCGAACAAAGGTAGAAGGTAAAACTTGCTTTTTATGGCCAAAAAGTTCAAATGGTTGTTAGAATAATCAACCCATAGTTTACCCACTTAGACATTAATTCATTTATTTTTGTCTTATTTACCTATTTCATGTGTCCCACCTTGTGCAAGTTGCTAATTGCCTATCCATAGAGGTCAAACTTGCCATATCTGACTCATGTAGTGCTTGGGAAAGCCTTAGGAAT
>LPNX010062280.1:1675-12801 GCA_001517045.1 Pseudotsuga menziesii
TATTCGACAATTAGGTCTTGTTTAACATCCAATTTATAGTGAGATCCTAGTCAACAAAAACCTAGAGAGTTTTTACACCACCATTGAAAGCACATTTCATCAAGAGCATTGAGGCCATTAATTATCCAAAGTTGTTTGTTCCAATGCCAGTTACAACTTTATACTTACTAACATGCATATCAAATAAAAATAAGATTCCCTGTGATACTAAAATTCGGATGACTTTGATATGCACCATCAAGGAAACCCATGACTTTGTTATGTAAGCTACCATGGGAAAAGAATTATATGTACATGTGTTTAGTGTACTTTTTGAGACAATGCTTCAATAAGAGATTAATTCTTGAACAAAAGAATGGTTTTTTCCTCAAGTATAATTAAGAACTAAGTTCATCCCTAGCCAAATCCCCCATATGACCATGTATAAATAATTACTTTAAACATTTTGAGTTCTCTTTTTCCATACCAATGCCACTAACAATCATAATAAAATCACATCTCATACCTTGTTCTGTCTCATAAATAAAATCTCATAACTTGCATGATTGCACACCAAACCCTAGTTGAAAATCTCATACCTTGCCTTGACCCTAATTGGAGCATGCACAACTTGGTGACTCATGAAATCCTAGTTGGTGCATGCAAGTATTGGTGATCATGTGTTTGTAGTTCACTCTCCTAACTTGCATGATTTCTCACCAAACCCTAGTTGGACATCTCATACCTTGTCTTGACCCTAGTTGGAGCATGCAACTTGGTGACTCATGAAAGCCTAGTTCATGCATGCAAGTATTGGTGATCATGTGTTTCTAGTTCACTCTCCTAACTTGCATGATTGCGCACAAAACCCTAGTTGGACATCTCATACCTTGTCTTGACCCAAGTTGGAGCATGCAACTTGGTGACTCATGAAAGCCTAGTTGGTGCATGCAAGTATTGGTGATCATGTGTTTGTATTTCACTCTCCTAACTTGCGTGATTGCTCACCAAACACTAGTTGGACATCTCATACCTTGTCTTGACCCTAATTGTAGCATGCAGAACTTGGTGACTCATGAAACCCTAGTTGGTGCATGCAAGTATTGGTGATCATGCGTTTGTAGTTCAATCTCCTAACTTGCATGATTGCTCACCAAACCCTGGTTGGACCTCTCATACCTTGTCTTGACCCTAGTTGGAGCATGCACAACTTGGTGACTCACGAAACCCTAGTTGGTGCATGCAAGTATTGGTGATCATGTGTTTGTAGTTCACTCTCCTAATGTGCATGATTGCCTACCGAACCCTAGTTGGACATATCATACCTTTTCTTGACCCTAGTTGGAGCATGTGCAACATGGTGACTCATGAAATCCTAGTTGGTGCATGCAAGTATTGGTGATCATGTGTTTGTAGTTCACCCTCCTAACTTGCATTATTGCTCACCAAACCCTAGTTGGACATCTCATACCTTGTCTTGACCCTAGTTGGAGCATGCAACTTGGTGACTCATGAAAGCCTAGCTGGTGCATACAAGTATTGGTGATCATGTGTTTATAGTTCACTCTCCTAACTTGAATGATTGCTCACCAAACCCTAGTTGGACATCTCATACCTTGTCTTGACCCTAATTGGAGCATGCACAACTTGGTGACTCATGAAATCCTAGTTGGTGCATGCAATTATTGGTGATCATGTGTTTCTAGTTCACTCTGCTAACTTGCATGATTTCTCACCAAACCCTAGTTAGACATCGCATACCTTGCGAGTTCCAATGCTAGTTCCAACTTTATACTTACTGACATGCATATCAAAGAAAATTAAGATGCCCTGTGATACTAAAATTCGGATCACTTTGATATACACCATCAAGGAAACCCCTGACTTTGATATGTAAGCTACCATGGGAAAAGAATTAGATGTACATGTGTTTAGTGTACTTTTTGAGACAATGCTTGAATAAGAGATTAATCCTTGAACAAAATAATGGTTTTTTCCTCAAGTAGAATTAAGAACTAAGTTCATCCCTAGACAAATCCACCATATGACCATGTACAAATAATTACTTTAAACATTTTGAGTTCTCTTTTTCAATACCAATGCCACTAACAATCATAATAAAAGCACATCTCATACCTTGTTCAGTCTCATAAAGCACATCTCATAACCTACATCATTGTGCACCAAACCCTAGTTGCACATCTCATACCTTGTCTTGACCCTATTTGGAGCATGCACAACTTGGTGACTCATGAAAGCCTAGTTGGTGCATGTAAGTATTGGTGATCATGTGTTTGTAGTTCACTTTCCTAACTTGCATGATTTCTCACCAAACCCTAGTTGGACATATCATACCTTGTCTTGACCCTAGTTGCAGCATGCAACTTGGTGACTCATGAAAGCCTAGTTGGTGCATGCAAGTATTGGTGATCATGTGTTTGTATTCCACTCTCCTAACTTGCGTGATTTCTCACCAAACACTAGTTGGACATCTCATACCTTGTCTTGACCCTAATTGTAGCATGCAGAACTTGGTGACTCATGAAACCATAGTTGGTGCATGCAAGTATTGGTGATCATGTGTTTGTATTTCACTCTCCTAACGTGCATGATTGCTCGCCAAACCCTAGTTGGACATCTCATACCTTGTCTTGACCCTAGTTGGAGCATGCACAACTTGGTGAATCATGAAACCCTAGTTGATGCATGCAAGTATTGGTGATCATGTGTTTGTAATTCACTCTCTTAACTTGCATGATTTCTCAACAAACCCTTGTTGGACATCTCATACCTTGTCTTGACCCTAGTTGGAGCATGTGCAACTTGGTGACTCATGAAAGCCTAGTTGGTGCATGCAAGTATTGGTGATCTTGTGCTTGTAGTTCACTCTCCTAACTTACATTATTATTCACCAAACCCTAGTTGGATATCTCACACCTTTTCTTGACCCTAGTTGAAGCATGTAACTTGGTGACTCATGAAAGCCTAGTTGGTGCATGCAAGTATTGGTGATCATGTGTTTGTATTTCACTCTCCTAAATTGTATGATTGCTCACTAAACCCTAGTTGGACATCTCATACCTTGTCTTGACCCTAATTTGAGCGTGCATAACTTGGTGACTCATGAAAGCCTAGTTGGTGCATGCAAGTATTGGTGATCATGTGTTTCTAGTTCACTCTCCTAACTTGCATGATTGCTCACCAAACCCTAGTTGCACATCTCATACCTTGCTAGTTCCAATTTCAGTTCCAACTTTATACTTATTGACATGCATATCAAATAAAATTAAGATGCCCTATGATACTAAAATTCAGATCACTTTGATATGCACCATCAAGGAGACCCATGAATTTGGTATGTAAGCTACCATGGGAAAAGAATTAGATGTACATGTGTTTAGTGTACTTTTTGAGGCAATGCTTGAATAAGAGATTAATTCTTGAACAAAAGAATGGTTTTTTCCTCAATTAGAATTAAGAACTAAGTTCATCCCTAGCCAAATCCCCCATATGACCATGTACAAATAATTACTTTATGATGATTTTGAGTTCTCTTTTTCCATACCAATGTCACTAACAATCAGAATAAAAGCACATCTCATACCTTGTTCTGTGTCATAAAGCACATCTCATAACTTACATGATTATGCACGAAACCCTAGTTGGACTTCTCATACCTTGTCTTGACCCTAATTGGACCATGCAACTTGGTGACTCATGAAAGCGTAGTTCATGCATGCAAGTATTGGTGATCATGTGTTTGTAGTTCCCTCTCCTAACTTGCATGATTTCTCACTAAACCCTAGTTGGACATCTCATACCTTGTCTTGACCCTATTTGGAGCATGCACAACTTGGTGACTCATGAAAGCCTAGTTGATGCATGCAAGTATTGGTGATCATATCTTTGTAGTTCACTTTCCTAACTTGCATGATTTCTCACCAAACCCTAGTTGGACATCTCATACCTTATCTTGACCCTAGTTGGCGCATGCAACTTGGTGACTCATGAAAGCCTAGTTCATGCATGCAAGTATTGGTGATCATGTGTTTCTAGTTCACTCTCCTAACTTGCATTATTGCACACCAAACCCTAGTTGGACATCTCATACCTTGTCTTGACCATGGTTGGAGCATGCAACTTGGTGACTCATGAAAGCCTAGTTGGTGCATGCAAGTATTGGTGATCTTGTGTTTTTAGTTCACTCTCCTAACTTGCATGATTGCTCACCAAACCCTAGTTGGACATCTCATTCCTTATCTTGACCTTGATTGGAGCATACAGAACTTGGTGACTCATGAAACCCTAGTTGGTCTATGCAAGTAACGGTGATCATGTGTTTGAATTTCAGTCTCCTAACTTTCATGATTTCTCACCAAACCCTAGTTGGACATCTCATACCTTATCTTGACCCTAGTTGGAGCATGCACAACTTGGTGCCTCATGAAACCCTAGTTGATGCATGCAAGTATTGGTGATCATGGAATTGTAGTTCACTCTCCTAACTTGCATGATTGCTCAACAAACCCTTGTTGGACATCTCATACCTTGTCTCGACCCTAGTTGGAGCATGTGCAACTTGGTGACTCATGAAAGCCTAGTTGGTGCATGAAAGTATTGGTGATAATGTGTTTGTAGTTCACTCTCCTAACTTACATGATTTCTCACCAAACCGTAGTTGGACATCTCATACCTTGTCTTGACCCTTGTTGGAGCATGTAACTTGATGACTCATGAAAGCCTAGTTGGTGCATGCAAGTATTGGTGATCATGCGTTTGTAGTTCACTCTCCTAACTTGCATGATTGCTCACCAAGCCCTAGTTGGACATCTCATACCTTGTCTTGACCCTAATTGGAGCATGCATAACTTGGTGACTCATGAAAGCCTAGTCGGTGCATGCAAGTATTGGTGATCATGCGTTTGTAGTTCACTCTCCTAACTTGCATGATTGGTCACCAAACCCTAGTTGGACATCTCATACCTTGCTAGTTCCAATTCCAGTTCCAACTTTATACTTACTGACATGCAGATCAAAGAAAATTAAGATGCCCTATGATACTAAAATTTGGATCACTTTGATATGCACCATCAAGGAAACCTATGACTTTGGTATGTAAGCTACCATGGGAAAAGAATTAGATGTACATGTGTTTAGTGTACTTTTTGAGGCAATGCTTGAATAAGAGATTAATTCTTGAACAAAGGAATGGTTTTTTCCTCAACTAGAATTAAGAACTAAGTTCATCCCTAGCCAAATCCCCCAGATGATCATATACAAATAATTACTTTATGATGATTTTGAGTTCTATTTTTCCATACCAATGCCACTAACAGTCATAATAAAAGCACATCTCACACCTTGTTCTATGTCATAAAGCACATCTCATATATTGTTCTGTGTCATAAAGCACATCTCATAACTTGCATGATTATGAACGAAACCCTAGTTGGACATATCATACCTTGTCTTGACCCTAATTGGAGCATGCAACTTGGTGACTCATGAAATCCTAGTTGATGCATGCAAGTATTGGTGATCATGTGTTTGTAGTTCCCTCTTCTAATTTGCATGATTTCTCACCAAACCCTAGTTGGACATCTCATATCTTGTCTTGACCCTAGTTGGAGCATGCAACTTGGTGACTCATGAAAACCTATTTGGTGCATGAAAATATTGGTGATCATGTGTTTGTAGTTCACTCTCCTAACTTGAATGATTGCTTACCAAACCCTATTCAGACATCTCATACCTTATCTTGAACCTAGTTGGAGCATGCAACTTGGTGACTGATGAAAGCCTAGTTGGTGTGTATGCAAGTATTGTTGATCATGTGTTTCTAGGTCCCTCTCCTAAATTGCATGATTTCTCACCAAAACCTAGTTGGACATCTCATACCTTATCTTGAGCCTAATTGGAGCATGCAAATTGGTGACTCGTGAAAGCCTAGTTGGTGCATGCAAGTATTGGTGATCATGTTTTTCTAGTTCCCTCTCCTAACTTGCATGATTTCTCACCAAACCCTTGTTAGACATCTCATAGATTGTCTTGAACCTAGTTGGAGCATGCAGCTTGGTTACTCATGAAAGCCTAGTATTGGTGATCTCATGTGTTTCTAGTTCCATCTCATACCTTGTATTCACCCTGAAATTGGTGCATGTAAGTATGAAAGCATCTAGTTGGATTACGATTTGTACATGGCAATGTAATTAAATGTATATTAAACTAAAAACATCAAGAAATGTAAATTTCAACAACTCGAGAGCTTGTTATTTCTAAACTATATTTGGTGGTGTCTAAAGACACCATTCTTGGCACCTCCAATGTGCTGTAGATGCTGTTTGTATCCTGGGCACACAAAAGGCTAGACATTAGTAACAACACAAGAAAGAAAAGAGAACCGAATGAAAATGTGCAAACATGGTTTATAGATAACTCGCCCAAGGTTGTACGATTGTGTTTATAGTGTTTAGTATCGTTTGAATAATATTATGTTTGTAAATGGTATCTATCAATCACAGGTTTATTAAATTGGTAATACAATAAGTCTAAATAATGGAAATTGTGCTTCAGAATTCACTTTTAAAAATGTTAAATAACACACCTGACAATGCGCTCATACAAGTAGGCCATCCGGATCATCTCTGGTGCTGATGATGTCCATCAATATTTTGTGCTCTATATGAGGTAGAAATTATCATACATGTGACCTATTTTTGTGAGCAAGTGTGCAGAGCTTGATGTTTATACCAACTACTAGGTTGGTGAAGTGGTATACAATAGCTCCTAGTCTATAATCCTGATATGCATACCCACCCTTCCTTTTCTGTTGTGCTGCAAGTGTCAAGTACTCCCCTTTTATAACCATCGAGCCTGTTGGGAATTAAATATTTTCATCATCTGTAATAGGTTCTAGAAGTGTTTGTTTCCCCTCTAAGCAACATTCCAACAAATAGTCAGAACCCCATTCATTATTTTTTTGGGAAACCACTTCATATATCTTACCTGTTAAAAAAAATAGGTCGAGTTAACAATATATTTTGTAAATAAGGTCTTGCATTTCTAATTTCTACATAAATTAAATTCTACAAAGGTCGAGTAAACAATACATAAATGCATTTTCTTATTTAGGTACTACTCATGTACCTGCTTGTATGAGATCCGATATGTGATCATAGTCTCTAGAAATATGTGTCTGATCATCTTCCAAATGGTCTATTTCATTACCCCTGTTGAAATTGGTGCCAAGTGTCACTCGATCCCATGTATCAATGGTATCAGTATGCTCACAATCACCCCATTCACCGATGCTACAGGAACTGCAAAAGCAAGCCTTCAATATTGTCCAAATTTGTAGGGCCTTCCATGCACTGTGTTCACCCGAGGTGTTTGTGATCGGTTCACATTTGTAACCTCCTATAATATTCTTTGCACTAAGTGTTTCCTTGTTGCTTGTTCTCCCATGACAGCTGCACACCATTGGACTATAGATGCAGTGTCTCAAAGGCGAGCACTTTTAAACTTCATCTCTTCCCTTTGAAGGGAAGTTTTAATGCATGCACCAGCACCATCGTGCTCTCCTTTTCCATGACCAGTTTCAAAGTAGTTCCATACATGTGGCACCTTTTATTTTATATGCAACAAATACAACCATTCAAATACACGTGCATTCTTGAACTGTCCAGCACAACCATCTGACGAAATGAAATGACGATAAAATGGTATATCCATAGTTATCACGTGATCATAGAATAATGTAAAGCAATGTTGCACGTAATGGATGTCATGGGGCTGGTCGTCACTTATGTAGAAGTGAATTTATTTCAGTATCACATGTTTCTCTTCATTGCTATCTTGCCCATGTCGATACGTGATATGCACCATTATGCTCACCTACTTTGAGTGATAGCATTCATTTTGAATTTCATTTTGTGGTTGAAGGATGTAATATTCCACAAAGTCAACCACTGATAGTATTGTTCCGAGAGGGAAGGTGTCCCGGCATATTCTGAATTGCTCATCTTGCCACCGTGCCATATCGACATGTTGAATGTACTGTTGGATATTTCCACGAAACTCTGGAATAAAATCACATACTCGCACCTGTTACATGAATATTAATATGTCAATAAACCACATAAAAAATCTGTGCATGAATATTAATTTGTCAATATTCAATAATTTACCTGTGAAGTCACCAATTTAATCTTCCTCCTTTCTTTCCCATCATTTAGCTGATATGTCTCATACTGATAGTTCTTCTTCTCGACAATTGCATTCCCAAATGCTTGATCTTTACTTTCATGGATGCAATCGGACCATAAGGATAGCCCACCACAATTATTGCAAGAACTGTGTACACATTGTTTTAAGTAATGTGTATGTCCATCTTGCCTCATACACATGATGCTATGGATGAAATCTCTGGATGACATTGGCGGTACTACACTTGAGCATTCTTGCACATGGTTAGGATGCAAAAAAACAACGTATATGTGCAAATGTATGGTAATATAGGTCAAACTCTATGTGGTGTCTACAACAACCAATGTTCTGGATGGTATTGATTCTAACATACCAAGGCTTGCATTTTTCAAAAGATCTTTTCCCGAGCCTTAGCTCTACATGGGCAACTTTAAAAATCTCGAATAGTTGAGTTTGTGTCATGTCAATATAATGCTTTACATGAGGTTTAGTGTGATGAGAACCCCTACAATGTTTTAACACATCCTTCATGTTAGAAGAAGGCCTATTGTTATCATGTCAAAACATTTGCACTAGGCCCTTCACTGCTTCGACTAACTTCATGTCTTTGTGGGGCAACCTACCGCTAAATTCCCATAATGTTTCCATTTGTCCCTCTACATCAAGGTTGTCTCTTCTTACTGAATATTTTTTAAGTGTCTTTGGATGTAAAGGAACAATTTGTGATGTGCAATTAAGTAAACGACGTTTTCTTGTGGATCTACATATAATTGATTCAGCCAATACAAGACGAGCCACATTACAGTCTTTTGAATGAGTTTTTTTACCAATCAACATGAATGCAGTAGCAAGAGATTTAACAATGTGATTACTTGATTCCATATTCTTCATTATTGTTATGCTAAATTTCTTCTAACAGTTGCCATATTTCTAGATTTAAGAAAATCTAAAAACAGTTGGCATTTACCGGCATCGGATTTGTTATCAAAATATTGTTTCATTATTTGAGAAGAATGACAAAGGATAGTTTGTTTAGCCACCTTACCTTCCATGGAAGTCAATCCGCTCTCGTCCACTTGTATTCGTTTAGGAGTTCTCTTTCGTTTTGATGTAAAATTTCTTGCCATTTGAAATGCTGGAGTGATGTTTACATCCACTACCGGCTCACAACTTCGATTAGGAGATTGAACCACCAAACATGGGTGTTGCTAAGTCACATTTACATCGAGAGTAACATAATTATTGAACTGTTCACAAGATTGTCTGTCTACTAATGGATGAATAATATCAAACTTATGTATAACCATCTTATTTTAATGTTGCATTATCTTCCTTAGCCTCTACGTCAAGTATCTCTTGATGGGGAATGGGAACTATTTGCTCATGTAATGAATGTCGATGATTTCAAGAATCTTCCCTTTTTTTTGTTTTTTATTTTCTGCTTCTTCCGGTGTAAGCACCTTCCTTGCTGACTTTCGTCCTCTATTACGTACATTCCCCATTGAAATGCACCCAAACCTGTATGAAACTATGGAATTATGTAAGTAATGATAAAAAATTGCATGTCGAATAGTTCTCTGTGTGCGGGTTCAAACAAATTATGTCTTTTGATACATTAAAGGTGGCCAACACGATGCCACCCTACATTTTCTATAAAACACATATCGCATATTCGATATAATGCACCTCCGATATATTGCATATGCAATATTGAATTCCATCCTTTTAATTAACGGATAGGTTTTTACATGTTTTCCATAACGCATTCTCGAGATATCGCATATGCGATTTAGTGCATATGAGATATATTGCATCTGCGATTTAGTGCATATGAGATATATTGCATATGTGATTTAGTGCTCAATGAAAATGTGCAATTTACATTTATCTAGATATGATGAGGATGAGGATGATGAACATTGAGGGTGTCCATGAGCATGATGATGATGACTATGAGGGTGAGGGTGTCGATGAGGATGAGGGTGAGGGTGTCGATGATTATGAGGATGAGGGTGTCAATGAGGATGAGGGTGAGGGTGTCAATGATGATGAGGATGAGGGTGTTGATGATGGTGAGGATGAGGCTGATGAACAATGATGATGAGGATAAGGATGATGATAAGGATGAGGATGATGATGATGATGACCATGATGATGACGATAGGGATGAGGGTGATGGTGATGATGAGGATGAGGGATGATGATGATGATGATGATGATGTCGAGGATGGTGATGATGATGATGATGATGACGAGGATGGTCATGATGATGAGGATGATGGTGACGATGAAGATGATGGTAAACAATGATGGTGACAATGAGGAGGATGATGACTATGATGATGATGATGATGAGGATGAGGGTGATGATGATGATGATGATGACGATGACCATGATGATGATGACGAGGATGAGGGTGATGATGATGATGATGATGAGGATGAGGATTATGACGATGATGATGATGAGGAGGAGGATGTTGAGGATGTTGAGGATGAGGGTGTCGATGAAGACGATGAGGAGGAGGATGAGGAGGAGGAGGAGGAGGAGGAGGAGGAGGGTGATGATGATAATGAGGATGAGGGTGATGGTGATGATGATGATGATGATGATGATGACGAGGATGATGATGATGATTACGATGAGGATGGTGATGATGATGAGGATGAGGGTGACAATGAAGATGATGGTGAACAATGTTGGTGATGAGGAGGAGGAGGATGACTATGATGATGATGATGAGGATGAGGGTGATGATGATGATGATGATGATGACCATGATTATGATGATGAGGATGAGGGTGATGATGATGATGATGAGAATGAGGATGAGGATTATGACGATGATGATGATGATGATGATGATAAGGATGCTGATGATATTGAGGATGAGGGTGTCGATGAAGATGATGACCATGATGATGATGATGACCATGATGAT
>LPNX010062342.1:0-11601 GCA_001517045.1 Pseudotsuga menziesii
TCACATCACCTTCAGAATTCTCACGGGCAACCTTCTTCCCTCACGGGCAGTCTCGGTCTATTCACAGGCAGGCCAGATCTCCTGTCCAGGAACCTCCCTCTTCCCTTTGTCACTCACAAAAAGCCTTAGCAGGGCTTAGGCATGCTGCCAACACCCTTGGGCAACTGCCAACAACCTTGGGCTGGCTGCTACCACCCTCGGGCAGCCATAGTCTGCCTGCTATATACTTCTGACAGGTACCAGTGATGCTCGAGCAGGGTTTCGGGCAAGCAGTAGAGCACGGGTAGGGCAGATAGGGTCTGGGTAGGAAAAATAGCAAATTCAGGCAGGCTGACAGGGATTCATGCAGGGCAGACATACCTCCGGCAGGAAGACAGGGCTCGGAAAGAGGGCTTGGGAAGTAGACAGAGAGTTTCGGGCAGTAGCAGGTTGTTCGGGCAGGCTGACTGGGATCACAAACAGGTTGACAGGGATCACACAGGGATCTTGGGCAAGTTCAGTCTCAGTTTAGGCAGATTCGGGCAGGCAGAATAAATTCCGGGAAGCCATTCTGGAAGTTTCGGGCAGCCATTCTGGAAGTTTCGGGCAGCTAGAAGAATTAGGGCAGAAAGCCCTAATCTGATTTTTGAATGAAATACATTTTCGTAGATTTTTTATCTGTGGTACAAACCCATTAGGGTTTGAGACCTTCTCCAGGGACTAGATACCCCTGGTTGAGAAACCTAGCACCTGATCTTGGTGGCATGAGGAGATCAAGATAAAGCATTTAGTAGTTCTCCTTATTTACGAAGATGTACTTTGAGTGGGCATGAATGAACCACAGGGACCCTTGAGACAACTTGTTATGACCACAAAAATACTTGGAGGACCATTTAACCCTAGCCTTGATCCTCAACCAATATTACCTCCAAACCTCTAAACCTATGCATAGAAAGATAATTACGAAGACAATTTAGAGCCCCATTCTCAGTGCATTAGCCCTAAAAGATTACTTTTGTGCATAATAACAAATACCATGGATTTAGTTTGTACAACATGGTTAAGGAACCAAAACCCATAATCTATGCTAAAACCATTGTAATGGCACCCATATCCTGGTTGAAAGCGAAAGATTCCATTTACAAGACATGTGAGGTGATATAGAACCATGTGCATGTCCACTAGACATAAAGATGAATATTTTAGGGCCTACATCCTCGTTGTTTATTCCTAAACCTTACAACGGCCATAAGAACCATCCATGTCATTCGAAATATTATAACAACAATAATATGACCCATGTAGGACAATTATTCACTCTACGTGGGACAATTATTCACTCTACCAGGAAATTGAACTAGTCTGGGATTTGGGGACTCAGCCTGGTGTTGAGGGCCATTCTTTGAATGGAGGCACCTCATAAGCTACCAGGAATTTGACCCAGTCCAAGACTAGGGGACTCATCCTGGGGCTGAGGGCCATTCTTTGAATGGAGGCACCTGGTTAGTTACCAGGAATTTGACCTAGTATGGGACTAGGGGACTCGACCTAGGGCTGAGGGCCATTCTCTGGGAGAATGGAGGCACCTGGTCAGTTACCAGGAATTTGACCCAGTCTGGGATTGGGGGTCTCAGCCTAGAGTTGAGTGCCATTCATTGAATGGAGGCACCTGGTCAGCTACCAGTCTTGATTTTTCCTGAGCAACATCGAGAGCTATGCTCTTAAGAGAATGGGGACATCTAGTCAAGGACCACATTGTGGAGGACATCTTTTGTGGTTATGCCCTAGCATGGGGGATTCTAGCTAGGGAACCCACTATTTTACAGTCTAATCCTAAACTAGGGTTTCACCATTAATGAACAACAGTAGCAACACCTTCTCTCTTTTCACGAGCTAAGGTTTCTTCTAAACCCTCACATCACCTTCAGAATTCTCACGGGAAACCTTCTTCTTTCATGGGAAGTCTCGGTCTATTTACAGGCAGGCTAGATCTCCTGTCCAGGCACCTCCCTCTGCCCTTTGTCACTCACAACAAGCCTTAGCAGGGCTTAGGCATGCTGCCAACACCCTTGGGCAACTGCCAACACCCTTGGGCAGGCTGCTACCACCCTCGGGAAGCCATAGTCTTCCTGCTACCACCCTCGGGCAGCCACAGTCTGCCTGCTATAGACTTCTGATAGGTAGCAGTGATGCTCGGGCAGGGTTTCGGGCAATTCGCAGAGCTCGGGCAGGGCAGATAGGGTCTAGATAGGAAAAATAACAACTTCGGGCAGGCTGACAGGGATTCATGCAGGGCAGACATACCTCCGGGCAGGAAGACAGGGCTCGAAAAGAGGTCTTGGGAAGTACACAGAGTGCTCCAGGTAGTAGCAGGTTGTTCGGGTAGGCTGACTGGGATCACAGATAGGTTGACAGGGATCACACAGGGATCTCGGGCAAGTTCAGTCTCAGTTTAGGCAGATTCGGGCAGGCAGAATAAATTTCGGGCAGCCATTTTGGAAGTTTCGGGAAGCTAGAAGAATTAGGGCAGAACGCCCTCATCTAATTTTTGAATGAAATACATTTTCGTAGATTTTTTATCTGTGGTATAAACCCATTAGGGTTTGTGACCTTCTCCAGGGAGTAGATACCCCTGGTTGAGAAACCTAGCACCTGATCTTGGTGGCATGAGGAGATCAAGATAAAGCATTTAGTAATTCTCCTTATTTACGAAGATGTACTTTGAGTGGGCATGAATGAACCACAGGGACCCTTGAGACAACTTGTTATGACCACAAAAATACTTGGAGGACCATTTAACCCTAGCCTTGATCCTCAACCAATATTACCTCCAAACCTCTAAACCTATGCATAGAAAGATAATTACGAAGACAATTTAGAGCCCCATTCTCGGTGCATTAGCCCTAAAAGATTACTTTCGTGCATAATAGCAAATACCATGGATTTAGTTTGTGCAACATGGTTAAGGAACCAAAACCCATAATCTATGCTAAAAACATTGTAATGGCACCCATATCCTGGTTGAAAGCGAAAGATTCCATTTACAAGACATGTGAGGTGATATAGAACCATGTGCATGTCCACTAGACATAAAGATGAATATTTTAGGGCCTACATCCTCTTTTTTTATTCCTAAACCTTACAAAGGCCCTAAGAACCATCCATGTCATTTGAAATATTATAACAACAATAATATGACCCATGTAGGACAATTATTCACTCTACGTGGGACAATTATTCACTCTACCAGGAAATTGAACCAGTCTGGGATTGGGGGACTCAGCCTGGTGTTGAGGGCCATTCTTTGAATGGAGGCACCTCGTAAGCTACCAGGAATTTGACCCAGTCCAAGACTAAGGGAATCATCCTGGGGCTGAGGGCCATTCTTTGAATGGAGGCACCTGGTTAGTTACCAGGAATTTGACCTAGTCTAGGACCAGGGGACTCGACCTGGGGCTGAGGGCCATTCTCTGGGAGAATGGAGGCACCTGGTCAGTTACCAGGAATTTGACCTAGTCTGGGATTGGAGGTCTTAGCCTAGAGTTGAGTGCCATTCATTGAATGGAGGCACCTGGTCAGGTACCAGTGTTGTTTTTTCCTGAGCAACATCGAGAGCTATTCTCTTAAGAGAATGGGGACATCTAGTCAAGGACCACATTGTGGAGGACATCTTTTGTCTTTATGCCCTAGCATGGAGGATTCTAGCTAGGGCACCCACTATTTTACAGTCTAATCCTAAACTAGGGTTTCACCATTAATGAACAACAGCAGCAACACCTTCTCTCTTTTCACGAGCTAAGGTTTCTTCTAAACCCTCACATCACCTTCAGAATTCTCATGGGAAACCTTCTTCCCTCACGGGTAGTCTCGGTCTATTCACAGGCAGGCTAGATCTCTTGTCCAGGCACCTCCCTCTGCCCTTCTTCACTCACAACAAGCCTTAGCAGGGCTTAGGCATGCTGCCAACACCCTTGGGCAACTGCCAACACCCTTGGGTAGGCTGCTACCACCCTCGGGAAGCCATAGTCTGCCTGCTATAGACTTCTGACAGGTAGCAGTGATACTCGAGTAGGGTTTCGGGCAAGCAGCAGAGCTCGGGCAGGGAAGATAGTGTCTGGGTAGGAAAAATAGCAACTTCGGGCATGCTGACAGGGATTCGTGCAGGGCAGACATACCTCCGGGCAGGAAGACAGGGCTCGGAAAGAGGGCTTGGGAAGTAGACAGAGAGTTCCGAGCAGTAGCAGGCTGTTCGTGTAGGCTGACTGGGATCACAGACAGGTTGACAGGGATCACACAGGGATCTCGGGCAAGTTCAGTCTCAGTTTAGGCAGATTCGGGCAGGCAGAATAAATTCTGGGCAACCATTCTGGAAGTTTCGGGCAGCTAGAAGAATTAGGGCAGAAAGCCCTAATCTGATTTTTGAATGAAATACATTTTCGTAGATTTTTTATCTGTGGTACAAACCCATTAGGGTTTGAGACCTTCTGCAGGGACTAGATACCCCTGGTTGAGAAACCTAGCACCTGATCTTGGTGGCATGAGGAGATCAAGATAAAGCATTTAGTAATTCTCCTTATTTACGAAGATGTACTTTGAGTGGGCATGAATGAACCACAGGGACCCTTGAGACAACTTGTTATGACCACAAAAATACTTGGAGGATGATTTAACCCTAGCCTTGATCCTCAACCAATATTACCTCCAAACCTCTAAACCTATGCATAGAAAGATAATTACGAAGACAATTTAGAGCCCCATTCTCGGTGCATTAGCCCTAAAAGATTAATTTCGTGCATAATAGCAAATCCCATGGATTTAGTTTGTGCAACATGGTTAAGGAACCAAAACCCATAATCTATGCTAAAAACATTGTAATGGCACCCATATCCTGGTTGAAAGCGAAAGATTCCATTTACAAGACATGTGAGGTGATATAGAACCATGTGCATGTCCACTAGACATAAAGATGAATATTTTAGGGCCTACATCCTCGTTGTTTATTCCTAAACCTTACAAAGTCCCTAAGAACCATCCATGTCATTCGAAATATTATAACAACAATAATATGACCCATGTAGGACAATTATTCACTCTACCAGGAAATTGAACCAGTATGGGATTGGGGGACTCAGCCTGGTGTTGAGGGCCATTCTTTGAATGGAGGCACCTCGTAAGCTACCAGGAATTTGACCCAGTCCAAGACTAGGGGACTCATCCTGGGGCTGAGGGCCATTCTTTGAATGGAGGCACCTCGTAAGCTACCAGGAATTTGACCCAGTCCAAGACTAGGGGACTCATCCTGGGGCTGAGGGCCATTCTTTGAATGGAGGCACCTAGTTAGTTACCAGGAATTTGACCTAGTCTGGGACCAGGGGACTCGGCCTGGGGCTGAGGGCCATTCTCTGGGAGAATGGAGGCACCTGGTCAGTTACCAGGAATTTGACCCAGTCTGGGATTGGGGGTCTTAGCCTAGAGTTGAGTGCCATTCATTGAATGGAGGCACCTGGTTAGCTACGAGTGTTGATTTTTCCTGAGCAACATCGAGAGCTATTCTCTTAAGAGAACCGGGACATCTAGTCAAGGACCACATTGTGGAGGACATCTTTTGTGGTTATGCCCTAGCATGGAGGATTCTAGCTAGGGCACCCACTATTTTATAGTCTAATCCTAAACTAGGGTTTCACCATTAATGAACAACAGCAGCAACACCTTCTCTCTTTTCACGTTCTAAGGTTTCTTCTAAACCCGCACATCACCTTCAGAATTATCATGGGCAACCTTCTTCTCTCACGGGCAGTCTCGGTCTATTCACAGGCAGGCCAGATCTTCTGTCCAGGCACCTCCCTCTGCCCTTATTCACTCACAACAAGCCTTAGTAGGGCTTAGGCATGCTGCCAACACCCTTGGGAAACTGCCAACACCCTTGGACAGGCTCCTACCATCCTTGGGCAGCCATAGTCTGCCTGCTACCACCCTCGGGCAGCCATAGTCTTCCTGCTATAGACTTCTGACAGGTAGCAGTGATGCTCGGGTAGGGTTTCGGGCAAGCAACAGAGCTCAGGCAGGGCAGATAGGGTTTGGGTAGGAAAAATAGCAACTTCAGGCAGGCTGACAGGGATTCATGCAGGGCAGACATACCTCCGGGTAGGAAGACAGGGCTCGAAAAGAGGGCTTGGGAAGTAGACAGAGAGTTCTGAGCAGTAGAAGGCTGTTCGTACAGGCTGACTGGGATCACAGACAGGTTGACAGGGATCACACAGGGATCTCGGGCAAGTTTAGTCTCAGTTTAGGCAGATTCGGGCAGGCAGAATAAATTCTGGGCAGCCATTCTGGAAGTTTCGGGCAGCTAGAAGAATTAGGGCAGAAAGCCCTAATCTGAGTTTTGAATTAAATACATTTTCGTAGATTTTTTATCTGTGGTACAAACCCATTAGGGTTTGAGACCTTCTCCAGGGACTAGATACCCCTGGTTGAGAAACCTAGCACCTGATCTTGGTGGCATGAGAAGATCAAGATAAAGCATTTAGTAATTCTCGTTATTTACGAAGATGTACTTTGAGTGGGCATGAATGAACCAAAGGGACCCTTGAGACAACTTGTTATGACCACAAAAATACTTGGAGGACCATTTAACCCTAGCCTTGATCCTCAACCAATATTACCTCCAAACCTCTAAACCTATGCATAGAAAGATAATTACGAAGACAATTTAGAGCCCCATTCTCGTTGCATTAGCCCTAAAAGATTACTTTCGTGCATAATAGAAAATACCATGGATTTAGTTTGTGCAACATGGTTAAGGACCCAAAACCCATAATCTATGCTAAAAACATTGTAATGGCACCCATATCATGGTTGAAAGCGAAAGATTCCATTTACAAGACATGTGAGGTGATATAGAACCATGTGCATGTCCACTAGACATAAAGATGAATATTTTAGGGCCTACATCCTCGTTGTTTATTCCTAAACCTTACAAAGGCCCTAAGAACCATCCATGTCATTCGAAATATTACAACAACAATAATATGACCCATGTAGGACAATTATTCACTCTACGTAGGACAATTATTCACTCTACCAGGAAATTGAACCAATCTATGATTGGGGGACTCAGCCTAGTGTTGAGGGCCATTCTTTGAATGGAAGCACCTCGTCAGCTACCAGGAATTTGACCCAGTCCGGGACTAGGGACTCATCCTGGGGCTAAGGGCCATTCTTTGAATGGAGGCACCTTGTTAGTTACCAGGAATTTGACCTAGTCTACGACTAGGGGACTCGACCTGGGGCTGAGGGCCATTCTCTGGGAGAATGGAGGCATCTGGTCAGTTACCAGGAATTTGACCCAGTTTGGGATTGGGGATCTCAGCCTAGAGTTGAGTGCCATTCATTGAATGGAGGCACCTGGTTGGCTACCAGTGTTGATTTTTCCTGAGCAACATCGAGAGATATTCTCTTAAGAGAACGGGGACATCTAGTCAAGGACCACATTGTGGAGGACATCTTTTGTGGTTATGCCCTAGCATGGAGGATTCTAGCTAGGCCACCCACTATTTTACAGTCTAATCCTAAACTAGGGTTTCACCATTAATGAACAACAACAGCAACACCTTCTCTCTTTTCACGAGCTAAGGTTTCTTCTAAACCCTCACATCACCTTCAGAATTCTCACGGGCAACCTTTTTCCCTCACGGGCAGTCTCGGTCTATTCACAGGTAGGCCAGATCTCCTTTCCAAGCACCTCCCTCTGCCCTTCGTCACTCATAACAAGCCTTAGCAGGGATTAGGCATGCTGCCAACACCCTTGGGCAACTGCCAACACCCTTGGGCAGGCTGCTACCACCCTCGGGCAGCCATAGTCTGCCTGCTATAGACATCTGACAGGTAGCAGTGATGCTCGGGCAGGGTTTCGGGCAAGCAGCAGAGCTAGGGCAGGGCAGATAGGGTCTGGGTAGGGAAAATAGCAACTTGGGGCAGGCTCACAAGGATTCATGCAGGGAAGACTTACCTCTGGGCAGGAAGACAGGGCTCGGAAAGAGGGCTTGGGAAGTAGACAGAGAGTTCCGGGCAGTAGCAGGCTGTTCGGGCAGGCTGACTGGGATCACAGACAGGTTGACAGGGATCACACAGGGATCTCGGGCAAGTTCAGTCTCAGTTTAGGCAGATTCGGGCAGGCAGAATAAATTTCGGGCAGCCATTCTGGAAGTTTCGGGTAGCTAGAAGAATCAGGGCAGAAAGCCCTAATCTGATTTTTGAATGAAATACATTTTCGTAGATTTTTTATCTGTGGTACAAACCCATTAGGGTTTGAGACCTTCTCCAGGGACTAGATACCCCTGGTTGAAAAACCTAGCACCTGATCTTGGTGGCATGAGGAGATCAAGATAAAGCATTTAGTAATTCTCCTTATTTACGAAGATGTACTTTGAGTGGGCATGAATGAACCACAAGGACCCTTGAGACAACTTGTTATGACCACAAAAATACTTGGAGGACCATTTAACCCTAGGCTTGATCCTCAACCAATATTACCTCCAAACCTCTAAACCTATGCATAGAAAGATAATTACGAAGACAATTTAGAGCCCCATTCTCGGTGCATTAGCCCTAAAAGATTACTTTCGTGCATAATAGCAAATACCATGGATTTAGTTTGTGCAACATGGAAAGGAACCAAAACCCATAATCTATGCTAAAAACATTGTAATGGCACCCATATCCTGGTTGAAAGCGAAAGATTCCATTTACAAGACATGTGAGGTGATATAGAACCATGTGCATGTCCACTAGACATAAAGATGAATATTTTAGGGCCTACATCCTATTCTCTTAAGATAACAGGGACATCTAGTCAAGGACCACATTGTGGAGGACATCTTTTGTGGTTATGCCCTAGCATAGAGGATTCTAGCTAGGGCACCCACTATTTTACAGTCTAATCCTAAACTAGGGTTTCACCATTAATGAACAACAACGCCAACACCTTCTCTCTTTTCACGAGCTAAGGTTTCTTCTAAGCCCTCACATCACCTTCAGAATTCTCACGGGCAACCTTCTTCCCTCACGGGCAGTCTCGGGCTATTCATAAGCAGGCCAGATCTCCTGTCCAAGCACCTCCCTCTGCCCTTCATCACTCACAACAAGCCTTAGCAGGGCTTAGGCATGCTGGGAACACCCTTGGGCAACTGCCAACACCCTTGGGCAGGATGCTACCACCCTCGGGAAGCTATAGTCTGCCTGCTACCACCCTCGGCCAGCCATAGTATGCCTGCTATAGACTTCTGACAGGTAGCAGTGATGCTCGGGCAGGGTTTCGGGCAAGCAGCAGAGCTCAGGCAGGGCAGATAGGGTCTGGGTAGGAAAAATAGCAACTTCGGGCAGGCTGACTGGGATTCATGCAGGGCAGACATACCTCCAGGCAGGAAGACAGGGCTCGAAAAGAGGGCTTGGGAAGTAGACAGAGAGTTTCGGGAAGTAGCAGGCTGTTCGGGCAGGCTGACTGGGATCACAGACAGGTTGACAGGGATCACACAGGGATCTCGGGAAAGTTCAGTCTCAGTTTAGGCAGATTCGGGCAGGCAGAATAAATTTCAGGCAGCCATTCTGGAAGTTTCGGGCAGCTAGAAGAATCAGGGAAGAAAGACCTAATTTGATTTTTGAATGAAATACATTTTCGTAGATTTTTTATCTGTGGTACAAACCCATTAGGGTTTGAGACCTTCTCCAAGGACTAGATACCCCTGGTTGAAAAACCTAGCACTTGATCTTGGTGGCATGAGGAGATCAAGATAAAGCATTTAGTAATTCTCCTTATTTACGAAGATGTACTTTGAGTGGGCATGAATGAACCACAGGGACCCTTGAGACAACTTGTTATGACCACAAAAATACTTGGAGGACCATTGAACCCTAGCCTTGATCCTCAACCAATATTACCTCCAAACCTCTAAACCTATGCATAGAAAGATAATTACGAAGACAATTTAGAGCCCCATTGTCGATGCATTAGCCCTAAAAGATTACTTTCGTGCATAATAGCAAATACCATGGATTTAGTTTGTGCAACATGGTTAAGGAACCAAAACCCATAATCTATTCTAAAAACATTGTAATGGCACCCATATCCTGGTTGAAAGCGAAAGATTCCATTTACAAGACATGTGAGGTGATATAGAACCATGTGCATGTCCACTAGACATAAAGATGAATATTTTAGGGCTTACATCCTCGTTGTTTATTCCTAAACCTTACAAAGGCCCTAAGAACCATCCATGTCATTCGAAATATTATAACAAGAATAATATGACCCATGTAGGACAATTATTCACTCTACGTGGGACAATTATTCACTCTACCAGGAAATTGAACCAGTCTGGGATTGGGTGACTCAGCGTGGTGTTGATGGCCATTCTTTGAATGGAGGCACCTCGTAAGCTACCAGGAATTTGACCCAGTCCGGGACTAGGGGACTCATCCCGGGGCTGAGGGCCATTCTTTGAATGGAGGCACCTGGTTAGTTACCAGGAATTTGACCTAGTCTGGGACCAGGGGACTCGGCCTGGGGCTGAGGGCCATTCTCTGGGAGAATGGAGGCACCTGGTCAGTTACCAGGAATTTGACCTAGTCTGGGATTGGGGGTCTCAGCCTAGAGTTGAGTTCCATTCATTGAATGGAGGCACCTGGTCAGCTACCAGTGTTGATTTTTCCTGAGCAACATCGAGAGCTATTCTCTTAAGAGAACGGGGACATCTAGTCAAGGACCACATTGTGGAGGACATCTTTTGTGGTTATGCCCTAGCATGGAGGATTCTAGCTAGGGAAACCACTATTTTACAGTCTAATCCTAAACTAGGTTTTCACCATTAATGAACAACAGCAGCAACACCTTCTCTCTTTTCACGAGCTAAGGTTTCTTCTAAACCCTCACATCACCTTCATAATTCTCACGGGAAACCTTCTTCCCTCACGGGCAGTCTTGGTCTATTCACAGGCAGGCCAGATCTCCTGTCCAGGCACCTCCCTCTGCCCTTCGTCACTCACAACAAGCCTTAGCAAGGCTTAGGCATGCTGCCAACACCCTTGGGCAACTGCCAACACCCTTGGGCAAGCTGCTACCACCCTCGGGCATCCATAGTTTTCCTGCTACCACCCTCGGGCAGCCATAGGCTTCCTGCTATAGACTTCTGACAGGTAGCATTGATGCTCGGGTAGGGTTTCGGGCAAGCAGCAGAGCTCGGGTAGGGCAGATAGGGTCTGGGTAGGAAAAATAGCAACTTCGGGCGGGCTGACAGGGATTCATGCAGGGCAGACATACCTCTGGGCGGGAAGACAGGGCTCGGAAAGAGGGCTTGGGAAGTAGACAGAGAGTTCCGGGCAGTAGCAGGCTATTCAAGCAGGCTGACTGGGATCACAGACAGGTTTATAAGGATCACATAGGGATCTCGGGCAAGTTCAGTCTCAATTTAGGCAGATTCGGGTAGGCAGAATAAATTCCGGGCAGCCATTTTGGAAGTTTCGGGCCACTAGAAGAATTAGGGCAGAAAGCCCTAATCTGATTTTTGAATGAAATACATTTTCGTAGATTTTTTATCTGTGGTACAAACCCATTAGGGTTTGAGAATT
>LPNX010062390.1:2963-40437 GCA_001517045.1 Pseudotsuga menziesii
GTAAAACATAGGCATAATTGGTTGACCACTGTTAATCTATATTAGCCTTAGTAAAAAATAACTATCGTCAACCAAAGTCAATGGTTACCATGTTCAATTATGGTTAAACATAGTCATACATGGTCAGCCATTGTTAAACATGGTAAAGCATGGTCAACCATGGCAATGTTCAACCATGTCAATGTTTGACCATGGTTGACCATGTTTCACCTTGGCCAAATATGCTTAAAATAATGTCACTTATGGTCAACCATAGGCATACATGGTTGACCATTGCCAATGATCAACTATGATGAAACATTACTTGTCATGGTCAACGATGGTGAAGCATGTTTGACTATATGAATGATGCAATGGATGCCATCGTGATACTCTTCTTGCAAGGTGCCAAAATGGCCATATCAAAGAATTAATCATTAATAACAATGATACCTAATTGTTACTATAAATAGTTGAGGGAGATCCTCACATATAATCCATGGAAAATGACTCCCAAGTCTTATTTAGAGTAAGTAGACAAGTGTACAAGCATTGTTCTTTAAAGTATATGGATTGCTTATGATTGCAATTATTTTTCAACTTACCTGGTGTTTGAATGAATTGCAAGGGCTTGTGGATGGTGGGTGTGGATGATCATTTCCCTTCCAAGAATATAAAGCTTCTACTAGCGACATGTGTGACTAACATAATACATTTCATTGGCATAGGAAGGGTACTTATGGATTGTGTCAAAGAGTTTCTTATTTCTCTAGTCCACTAGATGTCCATCATGCTATGTGAGAATTGCACCTACAACATAATATTAGGCATCTAACTTAAACTTAACTGATTGTTGTTTGTTTGGTGACATGAAGATTGGTGATAAGCATAGGTGACATTCGAAATCCTTGAATGCTTTCCACTACACCTTGGATAAAGAGAATTATCTTTGGATCTATCCTTGATCACCTTGCTTAGGGGGGAAGTGATGTGAAAGAACCTAAATTCAAACCTATGGCCGAACTTGGAAAGGCCCAAGAAGTTGCAAAAGTCCCTTAGTGTCACTAGGGTTGGGTAATCATAAATGACATGGATCTTCGTTGGATCCACATGCACAACATGATCATTTATGATATGTATCCTAAATATTGAATTCTTTGAATGCTAAATGAATAATTATTTATATCGGTATATGACTTATGTTGTTGAAGGGTGTTGAACACTTAATAATGCGCTTTATATGTTCCTTCTAGGTTTTACTAAAGATGAGGACATCATCTAGATATATGACCACAAAGGAAGTTGTGAATAGGCATACATTATCATCCATCATCCGTATGAACATTTTTGGGAATTATTTAAGTTTAAAAGCATTTTCAACCACTAAAAGGTACCTTCTCTATACCTGAATTGATTGAGAAGATCATTGATCTAGGGGAACTATATTGTGGTTCTTGAGTTGATTGAGAAGATCATTGATCTAGGGAACTATATTGTGGTTCTTGGTTGTGATTTGTCTCTATGGTTCATATAGGTTTGTTTAGTTGGTGTTTTATGGATTTTTTTCAATCCTCCATGAATTCACGGAGGATTGAAAAAAATCGGACAGCATTTTGGCTTGCCCGGGACTCATTTCAAAACTAAACCGGTAGCATAAACGCTACCGGTTGACATAATTTTTATATATATAATAAATTAATAAAAAAATTCAATTTAACTACAAATTTTCAAAAATCCGGCAGCATTTCTGCTTGCCGGTACACATTTTAAACATGAAAATAATAAAAACATACATTTACCATATTTTAAAATAAATTTTATAAATTTATTAAAAAAAAAATTAAATTCCATTTAAATTGAAAACCAATTATTTAAACTGAAAAACAATTATTTTAACTGTTATCTCTTGGGTCCGACGCCATCGTGACGAGGTTGGGTTGCTTCGGGGTGTTTGGGTTGCTTCAAGGTGTCAATGCTTACGTTGCTCTCACTTCGTATCTCGGTCGAGCTTTCACGTTGTGGTTTTGTGAAACAAACGGCGGGGGCCTACGGCCCCTATTTATAATTTTTTCAATACAGGCACCTCAGTCGAGGTATTTATTAACCCTCGGTCGAGGTTTTAATAGCTCGACCGAGGGTTAGTAAATACCTCGGTCGAGGGCTTGTTAAACCCTCGACCGAGATGCTTTTTTTCATTTTTGCCAAAACGCTCTTGCCAAAAAGTGTTACCCAGGTCTGCGGATTCACCCACAATAAAAAATACCCAAAACATTCTTCAAATTCCATCAAATCTCAGCATGTAATGAATTCATCTTCCCCTTTATGGATATGGATTTCCTATTACAATCCTCATACTCGAGTTTAATATTATATCTACCCTATGTTTATAAGATAATTTGATACCTTTGAAGAGAGTATTTCTTTAAAAAATAATTATATTTTATGTCAACATTAAATGCATTTTCTTCAAAGGATAGTTCGTGATCTTTTAGTTTTAGGTAACGATCTCATACAAGCTACAGGTGCAAAAACACAATGGGATCACATCGCTACTATACATTCATATAATTTTCTGTGTATCTTTTTTGTATTTTACACAAAAATATATAACTAGTTATTTTTCTTGTGTTTATTAATTAGTATAGTCATTTATTTTTGGTCTCATAGTTGCATCATATAGATTTTAACACTTTTGCATCATATAGATTTTAATTTTTTATGGGTATTCTTTGTCATTTTTTTAAGTTAATTTTTTTGATTATTAAGTTATAAATAAAATTTTTTATTTTTTATAGTTATAAGTTATATTAACATAGATCCAAATCATAATCTCTATCAAGTAGTGAGAAGGATCAAATCTTTGAAGGTGCAAACTTTTTATTAAGTATTGCACTCAAGAAGCTATTGATTTGATTCAAACTAAAAGACACATCTTATTATTTAACGTGAACATATATTATTTTTATAATTAATATTATTTATGGTGGACATATAATATTTTTATTATTAATATTTAATATTATTTATGACTTACATATAATATTTTTTATTTTGTTAGGAAAGAACATTACAACATCTCCCCCATACATGGTGAATACCGTGTAAAATACGGATTTATCGTTGAGGTTTAGTATGCACCCATGTCGTGTCGGTGTTCTCGGTGTTCTTTATATTTTTGTAGGTTACCCAATCACTGCATCATGAGGCCGTTGAGGCAGTAAATAATATTTCTGTCCATTGTATTTTCTAGGTTGCCAAATCCTTATCGCCAGAGGGCTCCATTCATTAATCATCAAAAGTGAGTCGGTCAATGGTCAATGATCCCAGTCTGCTGGGAGAATTTGTACATGCCACGTGTTAGATATAGTTTGAAGCTGGCTGGAAATAAAGGAGTTATTTATAACCACATTAACCATGGATAAGTTAGTTTGGTATTTATTAATGAAGGTAGATATGCACGTTCTTTTTAAAATTTGGTGATATTTTTAATACAGGTTTAATTCAATAAAAATTTTAAGTCTAAATTACAAATTTAATATTTTAACTTATCTGAATTTTATTCTCAATATTCACTTTTTTTGTATTGCCATATATTTATTACTAGCACAGTCACAAGTCAAGTGGCCAATAAATGTAGCTAGTCACTTAATTTTATAAAAATGAGTAGCTATTAAACAAATATAAACATTAAACTAATTAAGAAATCCTTATAAATATTCATTTAAGACATAACATAAATATTAAACTAAGAAAAAAACATAAAGCAAATACTATTTAATAATTAATAAACAAAAAACTAAAACTAATATTAAGTATAAAATTTACTGAATTTTAGATTTATAAATAATTAAATAATGAATTCTTAACTGAAACTTATTTAAATCTTAAATAAAAAGCATAAAACCATGAAATGAATTTCCATTATACACTTATTACATTGGAGTTAATCTTGATGATCTGCTCAACCAAGTCCAAAATCTAAGAGAATATCTAAACATCCATGATGTAATTAAAGAATTTTTTTTATAAATTTAATAATATTTATGGTATTGTATTATAGTATTTAAATTATTAAAGAAAATTTTGGTATAAAAATTAATGTGTGTTTAGTAGGAGCATTTACAAATTTTGATAGGAAAGGTACACATTATTTATACTTAGTAATAAAAGTTCAAAATGATTTAAAAGGTAAAATTGTAATGGAATATAGTATTTTAGCTTTATGTATAGAGTTAAATTTTGGTGAATACTTAACTATATGACCTTTATGGAGTTAAATTTTGGTGAATACTTAACTATATGACCTTTAAATTTTGGTGAATATTTAATCTCGTGACTTTTATTTTTTCCCTAAATAAAAACACCTTTATTTCTTATTCACAAAAAGATTACTCAAAATCATAATCCTAAAAATTCCAAATCAAATTCAATCATTACGCCCAATTCCAACTACGCCCAACAGTGTAAAGATGTATATTATGATATGATGCAGGCTGGATCACACAGTGTGCAGATGTATATTAAATGACCGACACTGGACCACCCACAATCACTGATGGTTATCAAGAACAGATTGCCGGTCCATCCCTTCTGTTGCCTGAATAAATTAAAATCACGGGCCTCTTGAAGGTGCCAAAGCATATGTGTGAAATTGAGCAGGAAATGGAAGGGCCAGGGAAGCCAGTAAACCCCATAAGCCAGTCTCTCAACAGCTCGCTCTTGTCCCTCCGAATAAATGCTATCTTCCAACTGGAAGAACCCATAACAGAAATCTCTCGCGCCAAGAAAGCTCTGGCTGAGCTCTTCTTGCCAAGCAACCCACTCTTCTCTTGCATAATGGTCATTGCTCTCCTCCTCCTCCTTTTACTCTATATAAGCTTCAAGGATTATTTCCTTTCTAACGTTGGATGATCTGCTGTATTCATGTTTCTCACAGCTTGGAGATATGTGTTGTAAATATTGATGTTTCTCAGAGCTTGAAGGTTTGTGTCGTAAATATGTTTCGTAAATATGTTTTGCAGGAGGAGGACGATCGAGGAGCGTTGCGATGGCAGAAAAGAACAGTGAACATCGATGACCACATGTTTATTCCAGATCATTTTCCCCCCGGCGAGGAATCATACGATGGCTGGGTCGATGACTACGTCTCTAAATTGGCCCTCACGCCATTTGACCAGTCGCGGCCTCTGTGGGAATTTCACATCTTAAATTATAAAACGAGCAAGGCCGGAGCTACCATGGTTATTAAGCTCCATCATGCCCTCGGGGATGGGATTTCTTTCATGTCCACGTTGTTTGCTCTTGTCACCAGAGTCGACAATCCTGAGCTCCCACTGACTTTTCCTAGTGGCAAGCCAGCTAGTAGTACTGTTAGATCCACAACTACCTCAAAACACTGGTTTGCAGCTAGGTTTTTAAAGAGACTATGGTATCTCATGCTTGTAGTATGGTACACGCTGGTTGATGCAATAAGCTCTTCACTTAGAACGACGGGATGGCTTGACGATTGCCAGCTTCCTATTCGAGGACCTCCAGGAGTGGAATATATGCCCATTGCTCATTCTTCAGTTACGTTTCAATTGGAGGATATCAGGCAGATAAAAAACGCCGTGGGAGGGGTATGTGATCAATTCATATTTCTTTGATCCATACTATTTTTTTGTGGATCTGAGTAAGTGAAACGTGGTATGTTTTGGATTGTTTTTTGTTGGGTGTGGTTGAAATTGCAAAATCAAGGTATTTGATCTTGGAGGAGAAAAATGCAATTGAAAGTATGCAAACTTTTGATTTCAACAAAGATTCCTTATAAAAAATGTATTAAAAAATTCCAATATTTGGAAAGATTAACGAACTCTTGTTTTAGCTGATATGATAAACTAAAGGAGTAATAACATGTATACTCACAAAGTTTTGATTTGCTCTGCAGACAGTGAATGATGTAATGATTGGAATAATTTTTTACGGCATGCAACTCTATTTGCAGATTTGCCTATCAGCTGGTATGCCAGCCCAGTCGTTTGTTCATACTTATTACTTTATTCAGTCATATATATATCTTTTAGTTTTTTCGTGAATTGTTCAAAATAAATCACCGGATTGCATCTGGTATGGTCTGCTGTATTTATGACAATATGTCTTGATTATTACTACCGTTTGGATCATATCAAGAATTGATTATTTTTTCTGTGGACACAGTTGGAGACCAAAGCTTACAAGATGCTTATAAAAACAGATTTGAGCTGCTCCAGAATGACAGAGTCATTAAACAAATGAAGAACTCAAGAATCACAGCACTCTGTTTGTTAAACACGAGAGCTTTCGCTGGAATACAGGTTATGGATTTACCCATTTCTTTTCAAAACGTTTATTCCATTTACTAAGAGTAGTTAGACATATGTTGACAACGTATGTCTGTGCAGAGTATCGATGAGATGTTGAAACCAAAAACCCAAGCGCCTTGGGGGAATCACTTTGGTTTTTTGCATTTGCGAGTACCTATCATGGGAAAGGTGAAAAATCCCATGGAGTTTGTGAGAAGAGCAAAACGTATACTAGATAGACATAAAATGTCGTTAGGAGTTTTCATAAATGCAGGAATTCTGAGAGGCCTCTCATGGTTAAAAGGACCGCAGGTATGTTTAAGACTTAAAATTTCCGTAACCCGAAACTCATTATTGTTCAGAATGATTCTGAATTCTCATTCATGAAAGTTTGGTACAGGCGATTTCTAGATGTTTATATAATAACATTGCCAATACAACGATGGCGGTATCAAATATGGTTGGCCCTATGGAGAAGATAGCTATGGATGGGAATCCAATAAAAAGCTTTTCTTTCTTTGTATCAGGTGCACCTCAAGTGAGTAAACAGACTTCCTAGATTCTTGTAGCCATTTTCTGTTTTTTTCATGAAATCAAAGCAGCAGCTGTAGGTTATGCTATATTGTTTGAACAGTTAATTGATCGATAGAAGAATTCAAACATATTCTTCCAGATATTATATATGGAATTATGGAATTTATTCTTGCAGTCGCTCTCTGTATTCATTGTGAGCTATATGGGCACTCTTAAAATGGAAGTGATGGCTCAAAAGGCTTATATCGACGCGGATATCTTGTGCCAGTGTTTCATGGATGCCTTTGGGGAGATCAAGGCGGATGGAAATCCTTTAGATAAATGTTAAAATCCTAGTCCTAATTCCTATTTATGTGCGATTATAGTTAATCTGCTGTATTCAGAATGAACTGAACCGACTCAAAATAAAAATAAAATTCAAAGTGCTTTCATCGTCTTAATTATTTTTTTTGATAATTTAAAAAATATAAAATTCAAAGTTCTTCCATCGTCTTAATTATTTTTTTATGATTTGAAAATTATTAAATTCAGTTTAACAAATAGAATATCTTTTGATATTTTTTAATTTATATTAATAGGTGTTTTTATTTGAGGTGTACTTCTACTTATACTTTTACAAGTTTGTAATACCTTTCCAAATTTGTAGTTGTACAAGGTGTTTTTATTTGAGAATTTGAGGTGGACTTCTATTTATATTTTTCCAAGTTTGTAGTGTATTTTGGAAATTAATTCTATGAAAGTTGTTAAAAATTTAAAATAAAAAATTATAAAAAATAACTTGTAACTAATGAATGGACATAACTTATAACTTGGTGGTACTTCAGTTGTTGTCCATCTTCCTTCACCAACCACAAATCAAGTGGTTGTGCTACTTATTAAGCCATATATAAAAAAGATATCAAAAATAAATTGTAGTTGATGCATAAATAACCTTTCAGTGATCCATGAATAAAGAGCTTCATGGCAAATAACAAATAACAAATAACTTGTTACTTGTGACACTAAATTTGTAACCTATAAATGTTTAATGACCATAAGTTAAGAGGTTATGTTAGATAAACAATTCTCAAAAAAATAATTGTACTATAACTATATTTTGGGAAGTAATTATATACTCTAAAAGAAATTGTAAAATTACATAGTGTATATTGTTTTGGAATGTGACCTATGCTCTTTTTTATCTCTAAAATCTTAAGCTACCTATCAAATTAACTTGTTAATTTAAATTCAATAACTATAAAGTTATTAAATGAATAACATTAGCTTTTCCATTAAATTTCCAAACATCCTTGTTCTAATTCTAAGCCTTTTATTTGTTTTTTTTTTAAGTTTTGAGTTTTTTTTAATAACATATGGTTTACATTGAACCAAACCAAAGTTTTAGAAGTTTGTATGTGTGATCATAAATGAGATGGTGTTTTAAGTTGATTATGAATATTATGTAAATGAAATTTTTATTAATTTTTAAATATGTTCTAGATATAAAATGAATTGATTTAAATATTTTCTATTTAAATATATATATATATGATCACCCGACTTCACTTAGTGAACCTCTCACATAGCATGTGGGATCATGGGATATTAAAGAATACCCTTAATTTCCAGATATATTGACCCAAACTCTTTTTGTTGAAACCCCCTCCCAATACTTAAAACATTTTCCCCATCCCTTTTTATACCTCAATCATTATAAACGACCCTACCCACCCCCACCTTAAACCCCTCATCCCCCCCAATACTTGCAATATATTGGTTCAATTTTTAATAATTTTAAAACTCACAATATGAACTAACGTGATAGGATATTGGTCAAAAAGTGAAGCCCTCGTGTATATGATGAACGTTTATTAAGATCAACTTTGGTCTACTGGACCTTAAGAAGGAAAATACTGTGATGTCCCAAATTTTACATTGGGTCACAATGGCCAAATCACATTTTCCATATTCATGAAAGATGTCAAAGGGATGCTAAAAGTCAAATAATTTCCAAGGAGGAAAATCACTAGTTTCCTTTGGGGGTGGAAGCTTTGAGATTTGGAATAAGGGGGATAGTAAATGATCTTTAGACATTAGAAGAGGATAAATATTTAATAATATAGCTTATTAAATAAATGCAAGAGAAAATTGAAATGACTATGGAGAATGGAGACACATGGAGACTATGGGGCCCACTCAAGCTAGGATTCCTATGTTAAATGGCATCCTCCTCTTGTAATTTGGAATCTATGGGAAGCCTAATGTTTTGGTATGGATTATGAGGTTAATATACTTGTCCATATACTTCATAGGTCGAATTTGAGATGAATTGTAACTCACATGGGAGAGGAAGAGCCAAATGAGAGTTTCATGGACACTTGGCTAGATTCCCCTTACATTTATGACATCTATGACACCAATGATGGAGATTCTATGACAGTTATGACACAAGTCAGATCTGAAGGCTAGCATACTGACATAATGACATGTCAGGATTGAATAGAGCATCTTAGAGGTTGAATTTGGGAGTTGGAGAAGGCCAAGAGGCTCCTACTCAAATTTAGGAGAAGAGGGAAGGTGAAGAGAGAGGCCACATGGCGTAGCATGAGCAGCCACACCAATTCAACTTGGATTTGTTTTATGAATGGATTTGGAACCTTAGAAGACTAATAATGTTTATAAAATACAGGGATCATCCATGAGAATAAGCTTTTTCTCATTTGTGAATTGTGAGAGCTAGTGGATGACTAGTTTTCTTGCTTAAGCCAATTTCGAGGGTGAAAGATTCCCATCCTAGTTGGTGTTTGGAAAGGCCACTCAGGCCTTTCATGGAGCTTTAATGGAGTCTTATTTGCAGGTGCAAGCTACAGGAAGTTCATGGTCATCTCAATATCAACTTGTTCTTCCGTTCATCTCAAGTTTTCTCACCATATTTCAGCTCTATGGAGTGATGTGCACTTGGTGAGTTATTCATCTCTTTGAGGGAGCTTCTCTTGCTCTAGTATTTTGTATTCTAATGTAAATTATCTATTCTTTACGTTCAGAAATATCTCAGGTCGAAAATCCAAGATATATCATGTACTATTATCCAATATTAAAGAAATAGTGTCATTTCCCCAATACCTTGTTGTAAAATCTTGCAATCTTGATGGAATCGAATATATGTGTGCAACATTGATGATTTATGACTGAAAGAATTGTCATTAAAGTATATTATGGGTTTCATGGTTTGTAACTGATAATTTGTGTCCATTGGGTTGAATTTCATAGCATTTGGGGAAAACTACATCTCATTTCCCCAAGGGTCCAAAACTAGTTTTTTATATCTGATTGAAGGAAGTGATAATAGCCATGGGAGTTCGATTGGTTATGCATATGAGTCTCTTATAATGTCTTTTACACATCCCCTGCTTCAATTTGAGAATCTGAGTGAGTTTATGTACATTTGGGAAGCCATTCCGACAATTATCCGGGAGGGATTTGAGCCCCAAAATTGCTAGTAAATTCATCTATCTTATTCAGAATTTGATATAGAATTGTAGAACTGATTGGAGGACCATAATAAATACCTGAACATAATAATTAAGTTATTATATCATTCATACACCTTCTCTGAATATTTGGAAGCAATTGGGCTGATTTGGAGACCAAGACACTAAAACTGGTCAAGAGCCAAAATTGTAAAAAAAATGGAAAATTGGGCATTTTAATAAAATTCCAAAAATGGGACATTACAAATACTTAATTTACTTTAAAATATTATTCCTGTGGACAAAAAGCTTTCCAAGAATATTTCCAAGCTCATTATAGTTTTGGCAAGTTAGGAGGTTATAAAGGTTTGTATTGTAGCAAATACTATGAAACTCAGATCTAATGTGGGTGTAAGTAAGGAACTCTAAGAGAAAGTGATTTTCATCCTCAACGCTCATAGACTCGCCCAAATGGAAAACCCTTTCTTCCCATGGATTTTTAGGAACAACCAACGGCCTGTTTCATTATGGAGTTCATGAGAGTTCGTTCTAATCTTAGCTATATTAATTTTCTTCCATGAGCTAGTTACTACTGAGAGATACTTCTAATCCTCCAAGTTAGGATTAATGACCTCCTTATAGTATCTTAATTTTCTCTTAACCTCTAAATTTTACTCACACCATAATTTCTCTTTAAACTTAGAAGTAATTATATTTTTGACATTGTCAATGTTTTGCAAAATGACGTTTTCATTAATTCCCCAATGGTTGAGGCGTAGTTGGTTTTGAGTTGAGTTTAAAGCAGTTTTAGGAAGTCTCTTGTTTCTCATGTTATTTATCTTATGCTTGTACATCAAGTATCTAATCATAGCAATTCTCTCGATGGGGGAAATGCCCACTTCTATGAGGAGAATAGGATAAGGCGTATTGCTTTTAATTTTGAGGTTATAAGTTATAAACCACTTCTGTATTTGCTGAATATTCCTCCAAGATTCTCTAGAAATGTTGCACCCCCATACTTCACAACCATACAAGATAACAAGGATGACACAAATTTCAAATACGAACTTTTTTTTATCTCACATGACTAGATTGACTGATTTACAGTTATTTTCAAGACCAAAATAAGCTTTTCACCCTCCACTAATCCTTTTCTCAATGTTATAGTTCCAATTGAGCTTGTGATGAATATCAATTCCGAGATACTGGTAAGAAGTCACTTTCTCTATATTTCTATTATCATAAATAAAATTTTCATAGGTGTCTTTCTTAGATTTTATAATCATGATTTTTATCTTATCAGTGTTAACAGTCATACCCATGTTAGAGAAAACATCTTTAAGAATTCTTAATTGCTTGTCGAGATCAGAAGGACAACTTGCACCATAAAAACAATATCATCAGCATAAAGTAGGAGGATGATAACTATCCCAACTAAGATTGTATCGGTGCTACCTACTTCTTCTAAACACTTTTCTATCTTATCAATGTAAATTCCAAAAAGGGTAGGGGAGAGGGGGAAACCTTGTTTAACTCCAATATTACAATTTATATATGTTTTCCACTCATCATTATTCTTCAACTTTCAATGACATTTCCGTATATCCTTATTGCGACAGCTCTCAACTGAAAAGGAACCTTAAGCTCCTCTAGCCTATTCCACATGTTATTTCTAGACAATGTATCAAAAGCTTTTCTAAAATCCACAAAGCAACAAAATAAGTCATACTTATTATTATGACATTCCTATGGAATGATCCTAAGTGTAAGGAGGTGGTCTATGGTTCAATGATTCCTTCTAAAACCTACTTGGCCTTTAGCCCACTTACCTTCCATTTCTAGCCATCAATTGATCTTCTTTTCTAAGATAATACCATATAACTTAGCTAAGAGAGGGATAATCATAATAGTGCGATAGTTAGAGGGGTCATTTTTATCACCACTTTTGAAAATAGGAATAAAGAGGCTTTGATTCAAAGGTGTAGGAAACCCTTGCTTGACCGCTAGATTAAAGAGTTTGTGGATGTGCGGGATGAGGACAGGCCCTCCAATTTTTAATATTTTCCCTTGGTAGCTTTCAATACCTTTGACTTTTCCATTTGCTAAGCACTTAACCCCGGAATCTATGTATTTTAACAAGAAAACTTCTTTCATTGTAAGAAGCTATTTATTTTGTTAAATTTAACTTTATATATATTTTAAAATAAGATTATATTTTAATTATTATTATTAAATTTAATTTCTTAAATAACTTCATAAAATTGTATTTTTCTCATTAATTAAACACTTAAATGAAATTTAATTTAATATCCCACAAAACATTCCTAACACCATTTGAATTAATAATATTTAAGTTCGGTTTGAAATAGCATCATTTTACATGAAAAATCTTATTAGTATAAAATTAGTTTTTTCTCAATAACATCTTAAATATAATAAAAAATTAAATTGTTATTTTTAATATATTTATAATAATAATCAATTTATTGTTGAATTATTGACTTTAAAAGGTTCTTGTGACCTCTACATAGGTTTTTTAAAGAGTCTATGATATTTCATTGTAAATATTGTCTATCATATTTCATTGTAAATATTTTTCTATCATCTCAAATGTGTATTTGGTTCTTATTTTAATATATTTCATGAGTTGAAGCTATGCAAGTTCAACACAAAAAGGTCACACACACTTTGAGTTTTTCAAGGTATTTTCTCACTCATTATGATTAAAATCCATATTTGGAAATATTTTCTTGATATTTAAAATGGGTCTTTAAAAAAAATTGGTTATGTTTCTTGGTTTGGGAGAGATCACCAATTGAAGCTTTGCATGTATGTATTTGAGACAAGCAGGTTGTGCACACTTTGAGTTTCAGTAGGTATCTTCTCACTCTCAAGCTATTATAGAACAAGTTCCATAAATGAATGGAAATATATCTTTGATAGCTCAAATGGGCCTTAAGTGGAATTGGATTTCATCACCTATAGAAAATGTTATGAACAATTTTGTAGGTGGTGATCCTCTTACATAGTAAAGGGTGTATCTAGTGCAATGGTAGAGCCTTAGATTATCGAAATAAAGTATCGTTGCATATTTTTTCTCCCAACATATTGAGTATACTCTTCTCTAACATCTCTTAATAATTTAGAGAATAAAAAAAGTGGAGAAATTAGTCTCTGAGGGAGATTCTCTGTAATGGTCGAAAAAGATTTAATCATCTCCAATATATCCAATCTTAATCAAAATGTTGTCAAGGAAATTAGCAAAATTCAAGGTGAAAGAAAAGCTCAAGATTTATTTTCAAAGTACATACCCATTTATGGTTCAACAAAGGAGGTACAAGATTAAGTTTTCAATACGAACACCTATTATGATGAAATGTAGGAAAAATTAACTCTACACATTCAGCATCTCTTGTCTAAATAAAAAGAGATTAAAAACGAGTGTGCATGTGCACCAACACCCCCACCTAAGCCTAACTTTTGTGAGTTTAATCCACAAATAATCAGGTCCTGGAAATATATAGTCATTTTAGGTACATACGTACATAAAGAATATCCCATGGATGCGGGAAGAGAGGGAAAACCGAGTGGGAAAACCCATCCAAAAGAAGAGGATAGTGTTTAGTTGTAATGTTCCACGGGGATATAAAAGGGTCTCAAGGACATATCATTAGCTCTCTAAGGATAATTAGATAATTTTAGCACATTGGATTAGTAAAAAAAAAATATTTAATTTCGACAAAATTCCTTTAATTACCAATAAATTAAATAAACTCAATAACTATTCCAATAAACGATCCAAGGGATGAAAAAGTTTCTTAACATCATATAACATCATCAAAACTTCAATACAATCAATATCAGAGGTCATAACCACTTCTAAAGGCTAATTATTCTTATTCATAGTTAACTAGTAATTAAGGTGTTAATTACGACATTTAATGACACTTAGTGCAAAAATGTCGACACCTATCACAAAGCCAATTGTTTAAAAAATAACCATAGATTATCAATACCAATGGATTAATAACATCTAATTACATGTAAATAAGGCCTAATTATAAAAATTACAATAATTAATCATGGTAATTAGGAAAGAGAGTCCACACGACTAGTTAATTAGTCTTCCAATATAAGGAACTATTCTTGCACAAAATCATCTTGTAACCATGACATTAAACCAAAAATAAATCCTACATCCATTAAAATTATACTTAAGTGTGCATATACAACCAATTAAATGTTTATTTTCATATCATTTCAGTTTCACATAAGGTGATCTTTTCCATCAATTCCAATGAAACTATTTAACATTCACCGCAAGGAATCGAGTCTAAATAACTGAAACAAAATGAAATGCATCCATAAGTATAGGATCACACCTGATAAGTAGCCACCTACAACACAATAATATGTTAGAAACATATTACATGGATGTAGCATTCTGTTTTTATGAAAACAGAGATTTCAATCCACAACTAGTTATCAATTTTCATCGCAATGTACCTAGTTTCCAATTTAACCTTCCAAATGAAAAATAAAGAGAAATATATGAATAATGTATCTCATGGAAAGTGTATCAAGGATAACATACATTCATATGGATGTACCTTTCTTCCCATATACATTCCATTAAATAACTCACAAAACTAGCTAATTCTACTAATCTGAATTGACTAGTAATTCTTAGAATCGCTAGAATAATTAAATCAAGAACTCATAGAATCATTCAAATTCCATTCCAACTATGAATAATTTTTTTTATCAGTCATGACATAGGTATATCGCATTCAAACATTTTTTCAAACACTTGATATGAAAATTCACAAATCTACTCAAAACAATTCCATTGAAGGAGCTATAAATGGGAAATTTGATCTAGAATTTCGGAAGACATTTCCCAAATGCTATCAAGAATATTTCCCTTCACATTATCACACAAATTTAAAGTGTATTTATCATACATATGCATAAAATTAACACTCAAGAATTTTTATAATTAATTTTTTATGGATGCACATGAAATTTTTGATGAAAGTATGAACTATTTGTGGAAGAAATTTCTCATGGACTTCAATCTATTTATGCATGAATTGGAAACTATTTTTTTGGGATTCCATGCACAAATTATTTGAGGAAATGATTCTTTGGAACCTCTACTACAAAAATGATATTTATGCCCCTGTTCATTATATACTGTGTATTTTTATGGTACGGTAGCCTCATGATGGTTTAAGAAACTTCTCTTTGATGATTCTACCTTTTATTCGAAAACTAGTTCTTCGCTTGGATTGTTTTTCATAGTTTGGATACTTGGCACAAAAATTGATATGGATTTCCTCTAGGATTCCTACCACATCTCACTCTACCAAGCCGTTCTTTGCCACAACTACATCTTGTTGGATATTTAAAGAGTGATGCCACTGCTTCATGTTCATTTCTTAGGCTCCTTGATGCTCCCTTCACTGTCCCAGAGTGATATCTCCTGTTGAAATTATAGACAGGGGTTCCCTGGATAGATTGGCATCATTTGGAGCTAAGATATTGAAGATAAAACAACATTCAGTTGGACCAGATGAGTGAGTGTCTTCATGGCATGCATTTTTTCTCTCATCAACATCTAGTTTTGGCATCCTTTGGAATGAAGATTTTAATGACTAAAATCAAATTTTGGACCAGAAGAGCGAGCGTCTTCTTGGATGGATTTTTTTCTATCATCAACATCTATTGTATTCTTTCTGGAGAAATTGAAAGAGAAGCTATATAGTGATGTTGTTCAATACTAGAAGTCTTAATCTGATGTTGTTCGGTACCAGTGTTGGCTCCTTTGATTGAAGAACCACCAATTGAAGAAGTGTAGGATTCACTCTCCAAGAAGGTTAATTTTATTAGAAACACGCTTTGTAAATTGAAATCCATATTGACATGTAATTCAAAAAGTTGTCCAGTTTCCTTAATATGTTGCTAATTCAAAAAGACGTCTATTGTGTCTAATCTCATTGTAAATATGTTTCTTATTTTTTTCCTCTCCTTCTTTGGTGACATGAGCATTTGATTCCATAAAATTTATAACATATTGTCTTCTTTAATTTCCATTCATACTATGAAACAAACTTATTCACATATTTATCTATCGATTTAAGTGAAATTTTGATATACAAAGATTTGAGGAACATTGATGTTTAGTGCCAATTTTTGAAAGGAATGCATCTTGATGAATTCCAATCCTGTAAGGTACTAAGATTGAATTTCTTTCATAATTTTTAGTTCCATCTTGCCACTTTACAGAATTGTATAGCCTTGTTCTATTACCTTTGACATCTGTATATTCACAATGTGAAGTACCTGGAAGGACCATATGTAAAGGACATTCTTCAACAATTTTCCAAATGTTGACTATGTCTTCTTCTATATTTTTTTTAGTACAACATCCAAAGGAGCATCATTGACCCGGTCAAGCAAATGGTTGTCAGACCATCTTACAAGAGAGCCTTCAAATACACTACAATGCTCAGAACTCCATTTGACTTTATGAACTAAAATACCAAACTCACTGACATCTAGTGGTTTAAGTTGTACAATGTCTCCTTGAAAAACACTTGACACTATTCTCTGAGCAAAATTATTTGGATTTACATTACACTGATGTATCAAATTAAATGTCTCTCCCATAAACTTAGTATTTTGATTTTGTAGTATCAATTTGATTTCAAGAGAATGAGATGTGCTCTGAAACTCCCCATGTCGCACTTAAGCCCCCTGTTTTTTCTCTTCGTTTGACCTTGAAACCCCTTGCTCCATTAGACATGTGTTAAGCCAGGTTCCTGTCCATGGAAGTATGTGAAGGAGGGGGTTATTCCCCCTCCTTTAGTACTATGGTTACAAGCATCAAAAGTAGAGCTCTAAGCTCTTCGCACCAACATGAAACCCCAATGAAAATCGCAACACATGTTAGTATAGCAGAGTAGGAGACACCTACCTCTAGTGGAACCCTTGGAAAGGAAGAGATGGAAAAGGATCCAATTCACTAAACAAACCCATAATTAGGTAAGAAATAAATGTCATATCTCCTCTAGAAAAAATGCAAGCAAAAATCGCACCAAACCCTCAGGTATGAACTGACTTCCACCCCAACAGATGGGTGATTCCATGAAGGTGGGTAACACTTTTTGGCCAAATTTGCCGATGAAAACTTGATTTTTTATTCATGTGCTAGATAGAAACCCTCGAAACGCATATATGCCCTGTGAATTTTGACTTGTAGTAAAAAAAAAATTGTAGAATATTATGTTGGCTTCCCAATGATAGTTTAAGAAAAATATTCTGATGTCATTTAATGTGTGAAATTTTGCATTTAATGAACTGTGTGACCTTATAAATTTGAAAAAGTTAATAAGTGGCTCGTGTCCAACCCCAATAATTCAATCTTACAATAATAATTAAAATATATATATATGAGCATGATCTACACATAATGCACTGTGGTCTGCATATTTTTTGTTAATTTATTCGCAATATACAATTATTTATTATTTTTCGAAAGTGACCACATCTAATTTCAGCATCATTTTATACATGTGTGTCCATCCAAGCTTTTTTTTCACTATTTTCAAAAATTGAAAAACCAAAGACACCCTGTTGAAGAGGACACGTCAATGTGTGGGCTGTGCATTTTTACGAAATTTTTGGATGTGTATATTTTACACTGCGTAAATTTCTTTGAGTTGCTTTGAAGTTGTTATCTAGTTTCCTAAGTGTAAGTTTTAGAACTAATTTAAAAAAAAAAACATATGAATGCCAAAATGCATGCATGATATCCCAATGGATAGAGGATTCGGTGATGAATCTATTGGTATGAACTCCGCTCAGTTGTGTGCAATGAATGGCAGGGTTTACACCCCTAGAAGACACATAGAAACATTGATTTTCTTGTCAGAGGGATAAATCTCTGTTTTTCAAGCCCTCGATCGAGGTTTTATCGGATCCTTAATCGAGGTTTTATGAAACCCTCGATCGAGCTAGTCTTAAACGCTTGAAAAAAAACTTTGTACATGACTACCAATATACTAGCATATTTTTTCGGGATATAAGCTTTAGCTTATAAATATTATATATAATATTATGTTCATGTAGGACTAATTTAAAAGAAAAATTACACAAGAATAAATGGGAAATTATAATTTTCTCAAGATGGTAAATGTAAAAATTAAAAAAAAAATAAGTAAAAAATAAAATAAAATAATGAAATATAAAATAAAAAAGAAAAAGAAGAAGGATACTTATTCTCAACATTGTAATAAATATAAAGATTTTTTTTTTTTCATATCCAAATAGATGATAAGAATATAAATGCATAAGAAGAAGAATTGAAGGAGCAATAATATAATACTCATAACCATAGTGAAATATACCAGTAACAAGGGAAGCTATTCTTTGTTTTTTAGATTTAGTTTTTTGAAACTATTAAAGAGGCATCAAAGTTTAGGGAACAAGAAAAATCTTTCCATAGTTCACCTAGAACATATAATTAGAGTTGTCTCATTGTATAGATAATTGTGTACATAAACATAATTGACAATTATAACCTATTACCAATATGTTTCATCTAGACATGAGTATATTAAGAATATAGCAAATGGATAAGACTCGTGAAATAAACATGACATGTCAACTCGCTCCACTCATAAAAAAAAGGTTTTTTTGTAGTGATAATAATATGTTGCGCCCCATATATGCGACCTTGCGACCCTCCTTATAACTAAATTTAATGAAGTTTAAATTTTTTCTGGACCAAAGATATTAACAAAAACATTGAACTCTATGTGGAAAAGAGACATGGATTTAAACAACACTATAGATGACATTGATTATGAATGTTGTGTGCAGTGACCAAGTGGACAAACTATTGTTTGTAGCAAAATGACCATGACATAGATACAATAAACCCTTCAATGCATCCTAGCATGATAACTCAAAACTTTAACCAATAGTTGTGAAACCTTGATGGTGATGCCACGGATTCATTTTGGGGCTTTAACAATAATTTTAGAGTTTGTGAACTACATGCATTTAATTTTTTTTAATGCTTATATTCAAGTAGAATCATGGTGTGTTTTCATTAGAATTCAACATCTATCTTGTTTATGTCATCAATGGTTGGTAAGGAATTTCAATATCATTTGATTCATATCAGCAATATATCCAATGTGTATACAATGTAGTATAGAAATGTAGTGAAATGTTTTAAATACTAAAAATACTTTGCTCCTTCATATATAATTTTTAATTTTAAAAAACTACAATTATGTGATATGACTTTGAATTTACACTAATTTTTATCTTAATTGTCGTGTTCTATTTCGGCCTAGGCTCCAAGCTTTAAATATCTAACCCAAGGATCTATACCACAGGTAGATCATAGTCCTGAGAATCTAGGTTGAGTGGAAAGAACCCGTCTAAGTTCAACTCATCAACTAAATTGCATGCATCATTGTCATGGTATCCTTTTTGCATTGAACCAATGAGAGCAATGATGCATGCAATTGAGTAGATGAGTTGAACTTAGGCTAGTTGTGTCCACTCGACCTAGATTCTCAAGACTACGATATACCTATGGTATAGATCTTTGGGACAGATATTTAAATCCTAGAGCCCAGGGCGGAATAGAACAGAACGATAAGATAAAAATTAGTGTTACATTCAGAGTCATATCACATAATTGTAGTTTTTTAAAATTGAAAATTATTAATGAAGGAGCAAAGTATTTTTAGTACCTTTGGAGAAATGAAAATGTGAGCATGAAAAAAAATATGACCTCATTTCCTTGGGTTATATCAATGTCCATTGTTTACTCTTCAAAATTGTTATTGTGCCACACATTTGCAGTTAATTTTGCTAGTAAATTATTGAATGACATTAGAATTTACATCAATAACATGTGACTAATTGTTTTGGTGTTTCATAATGCTAAGAGTGGAGGAAAATAAATAAAATAAAAGGTGTTATGACGACTGTGAGATCCGAAAAATAAAAAGTATGGAAACTAAACATGATATTAATTCTCATTTCGACAAGAATTGAAAATGTTCAATGACATGAATTCAAATGGGGATTCAAAATACAAGGTGTCCAAGCATCTTTTGGAAGACTTCATTAACTGAAACTTTACATTCAATGCATATGGAAATACAATGTCAAGATCAAGGTCTCTAAAACATAGAATTATATGATAATAAAATTTAATAAAACATAATTTCGACTAGAAGAATGATATACCTGTAGGTAACAATATATACCTTGAAGAAAAAATGAGTAAACGCATTACTACTGCCACTTCCTCTATATTTTATGAATAGATATTAGTCGTAAAGTAATTGGTGTTATAGATGTGATTGATTGGAGTCATACATGTGATCAGGCACATCTATAACCCAATTACTCTACAACCCATATCGACAAATGAATATAAATGACCATTTTCTATCCAACAAACGAAGTGAATCAAATGATGGGTTTGTTTCCTATTTATAGAAGATTAAAAATGCTCGATTGAGGTATTTTTTAACCCTTAATCGAGTTATTTTTAACCCTCAATCGAGGGTTTATAGGAACCTTGATCGAGCTTTTATTAAACCCTCGATCGACGAGGGTTTAATAAAAAATCGATTGAGGTACATTTTTTCATTTGTTCCGAAATCGCCTTGCCAAAAATTGTAACCCACCTCCATGGATGCACCCAGATGCAAACATCCAATATTTAAGTGATCATCAAATGATCGACAAATTCCTAGGGATCTAGCCTTTGGAAAAGGCCCTGAACTGGTGGATCAACATATGTTGGAAACCTAAAGGTCACTATGACCTCCAGTTGAGTGCAAAAGGATTCTTCATGGTCATCTTCAAACATCAGGAGTATCTCAGTAGAGTATTTGGCAATGGACCCTACTTCTTTAACTCGGTAGGACTTTATCTTCACTTCTTGAAGCCGAACTTCAACCCGAAAGATGAAAAATATAACCTATAATCCAGTCTAACTTCGCCTATGCTCCCTCCTAGCAGAATGCGGGAAAGAGGAAACCATGGAAGGATTGGGAAATACCCTAGGTAATTATGTCAAATCCTCAGAACCCATCGAATTTTCCAGATACATATCATATGCCAGAATCTATGTTTACATGAATATATCAGATCATCTCCCAGTATCCATTTCCCTCAGCCACTACGACTTTCAATGGATTCAACCAATTGATTATGAACGCATACCATTGAGATGCCTAAAATTCTAGGAGCATGGCCACCTATTCATGGTTTTCCCCAATAACAATGCGTTGGAACCACCCAAGATATCGAAGGTAATAGAACTATACCGTGGTCCAAGATATTCACAAAACAAAGTTTTAACTTATCTAGATTTGTAGAGATTGGTGGTTGTTAAACAAATACTAAACATTATAACAGATCCTTATAAATATCCATTTAAATTATAAGATAAATTTTAATCTAAGAAAAAAAATGTAAAACAAATATTATTTAATAAACAATAAACAAAAAACAAAAACTAATATGAAGTATAAAACTTTAGTGAATTATAGATTTATAAATAATTAAATAGTGAATTTTGATGGAAAAGGTACACATTATTTATGGCTAGTAATAAAAGTTCAAAATGATTAATATGAGAAAATGTAAAATTGTAATAGGATAGAGTATTTCGGCTTTATGTATAGAGCTAAACTTTTGGCAATGCTTAACCACATTACCTTTAAATCTTAGTGGATATTTAACCACAACCTTTGTTTTTTTTCTCAAGAAAAAACACTTTTATTAATTATTTATAAGAAAATGAATCAAAGTTAACATAAATTTTTTTGACTTAAAATCATATTCCCACTGCCCCATTTCAAATTCAATCATACCTATCCTATGACAAGTAATGACTTAAAAACCTTTTAAATTCAACAAATCAACATAAACTCACTAATCAGATCCTATCCTATGACCAATAATGACTATAAATCATCTCCAATAATTTCAAAACTAGAGCAACAAGAATTGAAATCCTTTAAAACATAGTTCCTTAAATCTAAAAACACAAATAATCTAAACAATTTATACTATAAACTCATAACCGAAAGAAAACTTTAAAAAAAAGTACAAACTTCCAACAATTCTTGCAACTAAAAACAGACTTCTTAATAATACTCTAATCCTGAAACTCTTCAAGAAGAGCACTCCTTTCAATTGTCCAATTGATAATTTAGGCAAAGTGAGGATGAACATTGTACTGGGGTAACTATGCTTGAAAGACAAAAAATTTGGACAAAGTCAGGATGAACATTGTACTAGGGTAACTATGCTTGAAAGACAAAATTTGAAAATAACCACCCGAAAAATGACATTTCTAAGCCCCAATCCACATTAGCTCTGGAATCAACAACCATCTATTTAATAATTATATATGATGGAGTAAAGACCTGCAACATCCACGGATAACTGTAGCATTAGTAAATAACATCCTCAGATAACTGTCTTCACTACTGCTTAAGAAAAATGAAGTGAAACCTAACCTAAAAAAATGAAGTGAAATGTAATGCCCCGGTTTTGACCCCGTTACATTAGATGTATATGATGTATAAATTGTAAATGATCATGGTGTGGAGTTAAAGGCCAAGGCCCCACCATTGATCGGTTATGCTATGTTTTGGATTTAAAATTTGTCACTGATGGTATATCGGGGCATGCGGCATATATTATGTTTTCCATCATGTAAATATGCATCATAATTAATTAAATGAATCCGGCCAGCTACGCTCACAGCAACTAAATCGAAAGGGGCATGATTTTCACAAGGATAAGGGTGGGGAAATTGTCAACTTTGGCCAATGAGGGGAAAAACCCATGTGTCTTCTTCCTTGTCTTATTCCAACCACTTTCATTATGGAAGACTGCTGGTGGTTGAACCAGTTAATGATTTTGGGAGTGGCGTGGCAGGACTGTCAGTCCTCACGCACACGCACACTCTACCCATGATTTTGTTGTTCTTTCCCTCACGCAGACATTCATCTTCCTCTCCACGAGTTGCTAAGCACCCACACACTGCAATTCGTGTCCTCCTAGTAGCCGTTCACCTTCACGCACTTCCATTTGGCCGCTCACTGTTTTCACACACAGGAATTTTCCTGGGCTTTACCCATGCGATTTTCTCCTGCAAATTCGCATCCTCTCCATTGCTGTGCATTTTCATGCAGAGGGATTCCTTCCCGTTTTTGTCTTCACGCACAGGATTTTGCTGGATTTACCCACGTAGCAGTTTTCTTCTACGGATTTGTGGATAGTGTGGCCGTATCCTTTACTCACGGGACGATTGTGGGTTCTACATTGTTGCTCACGCTCACCCACAGGCTGGGAGACTGTAACTTCTTCCCCAGCTTGGTCTGTATATGTTTTCTTGGTGATTTCGTTGCCCAATATGGGTTGTGTTTTCCCACGTTGTTGGTTGTGGTTGTTGTGGTCTTCCTTACATGCTGGGGACTATTGTAAATTCGCCTAAGAGTCATTTTGGCCACGATAGGGCCAATAATGACTCAGAATTCGTTTTCCTGTTTATGCTGTGACAGCTGACTTAATTGCTTGTGGGAAATGGTTGGTCTTCGGACTGTGAGAGGGGCAGGGATGTTGGCTTAGATTTGCTTGATAAACCTGGTGGCTAGAAACCACACAGACAGAGCTAGAGGGCTGGCCTTCTTCTCCATCACCCCTGAATAGCACTGGAAGGGAATGCAGGGCCTGAGGGACTATGTAGCAGAGAAGGGACTGATTCCTTGTGTTGGGTGTGTTTGGGTGTCTTAGAGGTCAGGCTAGTTCTAGTGTAGGTGTTCTTGGATCTGTAATGAGCTCACCAGCTTAGCAATTTTCCTTCTCCAACTCATCAATGGCTTGATAAACCCAACTCTGTTGGCTTGGCTGTGTGTTTTGTATATTCCTGGCTATGTGTAAGCCTGCTTGTCCCCTTATTCCTTGGAGAATCATGCCCAGCTCGGGGGTGGCAGCGCTGCTAAGAGATTAAGGAGCACGCTGGCCTATGGTTGGGTGGAATGTTGCAGCAACGTAGCTGGTTGCGGATCGAGTTCATCATAAGATAAGTGATCTTGTGTATTTTACCTCTGAAATTCTATATTTACTGTTAATGAAAATGAAATGAACATGCTGGAAGAATGCTTGTTTGAATGAATGTTGTTTTCCGCTGTACTTGGTAGATAATTGCATCTATGCATGTTTAAGCATTCTGTTTCAGCAATTTTTGTGTATGCATATGTTCATGGGCTCTTAGCCGCTGTGCTAGAGTAGTTGGGTCACGTCCTCTTCGCCGGTCGGAGGCATGGGGACGTGACAACATGGTATCAGAGCTCTGGGTTGCAGCAATGGGCCTCTATGGGCCAAGAGGGAGCAACTGACAGAGGTGTATCTCATTCTACCCAGCCGAACCAGGGGAAGACTGTGAAAATTTAAAAATTTTGTTGAAATGTTGAGCAGTCGGCAGAACCAGAAGTAAAGCTTCCACCGTTGCGGAAGGGTTGGAGAAGTAAAGCTTCCGCCATTGCGGAAGAGTTAGAATTTTTCCCATCCGCCATTGCAGACGGTGAAGCAATTCTGCGTTCGATGTAAAAGTCATCCGACCTCCGACGCAGGAACCATTTGGGGAAAGCCGCAGAAATTGCCTAAGTGTCCGTCGGAAGAGGAAAGGGTCCGAGCATCCGCCGTTGCGGAAGCCAAATCCATTTGGATTCCGATGTGAAAGGCTGCCGACAGCCGACGCCGTCAAAGGAAGACAAATTTTCGAATTTTTTTTTTTTGTCTAAAGTGTTGGAGAAATCGGAAGGGAAAGTTTTCCGATGTCCGCCATTGCGGAAGCAAAAGCATTAAGGCTTCCGATCCAAAAGTCAGCCGACGCCCGACGTTAAAGTTGTTCTAAGTGCTGATCGGAAGAAGTTAACGTTTGGCGAGCCACCGTTGCGGAAGCCAAAGCCATTTGGCTTCCAATGTGAAATTCCACCGATGTCCAACGTTCAAGTTGTTCCAAGTGCCAAATCGGAAGAGAAAGTGTTCCGGGAGCCGATTCGGCAGAAGAAAGAATGGAAAGAGGAGCTGATTCGGTGGAAGAAAGAATGGAAAGAGGAGCTAATTCGGTGGAAGAAAGAATGGAAAGAGGAGCCGATTCTGCGGAAGGAAGAATGCTTCCGACTTCCGACGTTGCAGAAGAGAGCAGTTTCCAGTACGCCATTGCGGAAGCCAAAGACATCTGACTTCCGATGTGGAAAGGCATCCGACAGCCGATGTGGAAAGGCATCCGACAGCCGATTTCAACTGTTTTCAGAGGGATTTTTCAGCTGTTTTTCAGGGGAATTTTCAGGGTTGAAAAAGAGAAATTGGCAGCGATCTAATGCGCCATCGTCCCCCTTAGATAGATGTTCTTGGATGAAGAAAATTTTGTGTGTGTTGGGCAAATTTGTTATTTTATGATTATTCCAAGAGAAGGTAAGTAATGTTGATTTATATCAATGTATGCATCTAACATTTGTGTTATTAACACGTCTGCAGAATTATAGTCACCTTCAAGGGAAGTATTCCAGGTAGTGCGGTTTGATAAGTAAGTGGTGGTTCGGAATGAGAACCCATGACGGATATGATGCTCGGGATTCTGATGAGCATGCCCGAGATGCCATGGGAGAAAATGTTCGCAATAGAAATGATGACATTGAGTCTAATGGAAGGAGATTCCAAGAGACACCGTCAGATGTTGCAGCTACTATGAGAAGCTTGATTAAAGCCCAGGAAGAGTAGCATCAGTTGAATGCTGCTATGTTGCAGAGTTTGACAGACTTGCAAAGAAAGATAGACTCTGGGTGAGGTACAGCAAGACCAGAAGGCAGTAAGAGCAGTACTAGGAGAAGGAGAAGAACTTCTAGTGGGTCATCTGATTCGGAAGAATCCAGCGGGGATTCAAGTTCTTCTTCTCATAAAAGAAAAAGAAGGAGACACCATAGGGATCGCTCTCGTGATGAATTTAAGAAAGTTAAACCTCCTACGTTTGATGGTGAGGTAAAGATTGGACAAGAGGCTGAAGCTTGGCTTCTTGGGATTAAAAAGTACTTTCAAGTGCATGATTATTCAGGAAACATGAAGGCAAGAGTTTCCATATTCAATCTAAATGGAAGAGCATCCATTTGGTGAGAACACTTCAAGCAAGTAAAGAGGATCAGCGAAAGGAGACTTAAGTGGAAGCAGTTCAAGAAGTATTTTAGGCAGAAATACCTCTCTGACAGGTATTATGATGACAAGATTAAGGAGTTCCGTGAGTTAAGATTGGGACAGCAGACCATGGAAGCGTATGCAAATAAGTTTTTGGAGTTGTTGAGGTATGTCCAATACATCAGAGATGAAAAAGTGAGAGTCCAGCGTTTTCTAAGTGGATTACCTCAGTCTTACAAAGATAGAATTGAGTTTTATGAACCTATAACTCTTGAAGGAGCAATAAGGAAAGCTAAGTATTTCTATGAGCAAAGCAAGGGTAAACCAGATTACCATAAGACATGGAAGGACAAGAAGAACGAGAAGTTTGACCAAAGGAAGAAAGGTTTCAAACCTTCTAGCTTCAGGAATCAGCAGAAGCAGCCATCCCAAGCTGTGAGTAAGCCAGTTGGAGCGACCGGAGAAAAGCCTAAGGACCCACAACAGAATAGAGGGCCGCTTCAATATTGGAAATGTGAAGGACCCCACATGCACAGAAATTGTCCACTCGAGAATGAGAGTGCAAGACCAGCTTATAATATTCAAGAAGCAAAAACAGTGGGTCAAGTAGCAAGGGCAGTACCTAGGATTTATACAGCACTGGAGGACCGTCAAGCAGACCACCAGTCAGTTGTGGTTGAAGTAGCAGATAAGATTGCTGAGCAATCTGTTTCTATTTTGATTGACCTTGGTTCTACGCACAGTTACATTACCCCTAGAGTAGTGGAGATATGTGCTTTTAAGAAAGTAAAGCATAAGAAGTCTTGGTTAGTTCAGCTAGCTACTGGAACTAAGAGAAAAGTCAGTGAAGTGATAGAGAAATGTCCATTGGCCATGAATGGATTGGTCACTCGTGTAGATCTAAATGTTCTACCGCTTGGTTCCTATGATGTTCTCATTGGAATGGATTGGTTAGAAGCTCACAGGGTGAAGCTGGATTGCTACAATAAGACTTTTGAATGCATGAATGAAGAAGGGAACCTCGTAGTTGTGAAAGGTATTCCGAAGGTGATTTCAGTACGGCAGGTTTCAGTAATGCAGTTAAAGAAGTTCTGTAGGAAGGGTTGTCAGTTGTATGCAACTCAAGTTTTGGAGGAAATGAGAGATGAAACTCCTAGGTTGGAGGACTATCAAGTGTTACAGGAATTCAGGGATGTGTTTCTTGATGAGATTCCAGGGCTTCCTCCCAAGCGGGACATTGATTTCACAATTGAACTAGTGCCAGGAGCAGCTCCAGTATCCAAAGCACCCTACAGGATGAGTACACCGGAGATGCTAGAATTGAAGATGCAACTGCAAGAGTTGTTGGAAAAGAAGTATATCCGACCGAGTGTGTCTCCTTGGGGAGCACCAGTTCTATTTGTAAAGAAGAAAGATGGTACACTCAGGTTATGTATTGATTACAGGCAGTTGAACAAGGTTACTGTGAAGAATAAGTATCCTTTGCCGAGGATTGATGACCTCTTTGATCAAATGAGGGGAGCAAAGGTATTTTCCAAGATTGACTTGAGGTCTGGTTACCATCAGGTGATAATCAAGGATGAAGAATCCATAAGACAGCCTTTAGGACAAGGTATGGGCATTATGAGTTTGTAGTGGTACCATTTGGTCTCACGAATGCACCAGCTACATTTATGTGCCTTATGAATAGTGTCTTCAGCAGATATTTGGACAAGTTTGTTCTTGTTTTCCTTGATGACATTCTTGTTTATTCTAAGAATGAGGAAGAGCATGAAGAGCATTTGAGATTGACATTGAAATTGCTTAGGGAGCATCATTTGTATGCAAAACTGAGCAAGTGTGACTTCTATCGAGATAGAATTCAGTATTTGGGTCACATTATCTCAGAAGAGGGTATATCTGTGGACCCTGAAAAGATTGAAGCCATTATGAATTGGCCTACTCCAAGAAATGTGACAGATGTAAGATCTTTCATGGGACTTGCAGGATACTATAGGAGATTCATTGAGGGATTCTCCAAAGTTGCACATGCCATCACTTCTTTGCAAAAGAAGGGGATGAAGTTCGAATGGACATCGAGGTGTGAAGAAAGCTTCCAGCGGTTGAAGAGTCTTCTCACTAGTGCACCAGTACTGAAGGTTGCAGATCCAGAGAAAGAATTTGTGGTGTGCACCGATGCATGTGGACAAGGGCTTGGAGGAGTCCTTATGCAGGACAACCATGTGATATGTTATGAGTCGAGAAAGCTAAAGGAGCATGAGAAGAACTATGCCACTCATGATCTAGAGCTTGCAGCCATAGTACATGCTCTCAAGATGTGGAGACATTACTTGATGGGCAGGAGATTTGAGCTCAGGACAGATCATTGTGGACTGAAGTACCTATTTGATCAGCCTACGTTGAATGCTAGGCAAGCAAGATGGCTGGAATTTTTATGTGAGTTTGATTTCGAGATCAAGCACATAAAGGGAAAAGAGAATAAGGTAGCTGATGCACTCAGCAGGAAAGTGCAAGAAATGCATGTGGCATCTCTTAGTATTTGCCAATCAGATTTGAGGTAGCAGATTGCCAATCATGTTGCCGGAGATGAATTGTATGAGCAAGTAAAAGACAAATTGCGGCAGCAAAGTCTTGAGAAGAGGTATGAGGGATATAAATTGGAAGAAGATGGACTTCTCACTTATAAAGGCAGAATTTATATTCCAGATGTAGCAGATTTGAGGAGATTTGTTATGGATGAAATCCATCAAGCTCCGTATTCTGGTCACCCAGGATATCAGAAGACAATTGCTACAGCCAGAAAGCAGTACTTTTGGTTAGGTATGAAAAAGGATATGGCTGAGTACATTTCAAGGTGTATGAAATGTCAGCAGGTAAAGGTTGAGCATCAACATCCTGCAGGTTTGTTGCAGCCTTTGTCAGTTCCAAAATGGAAATGGGAAGTTATTTCCATGGATTTTATTACAGGATTGCCGATGACTTGGAGACAACATGATTCCATCATGGTTGTGGTAGACAAGTTGACAAAGGCAGCACATTTCATACCGGTTAAGTCTACAAATGAGATTGGAAACATTGCAAAGATCTTCATGAAGGAGATATTCAAATTGCATGGATTGCCGAAGGAAATAGTTTCTGATAGAGATGTCAAGTTTCCTTCCAACTTTTGGAAGGGGTTGTTTGCAGATTTGGGTACAAAGCTAAAATTCAGCACTGCATACCATCCACAGACAGATGGTCAAACCGAGAGAGTTAATCAGGTGCTTGAAGATATGCTTCGTATGTACGTGATGGACAAGCCAACCAAGTGGGAATATTACTTGCACTTGGTAGAGTTTGCTTATAACAATGGACATCAGGCATCCTTGGGGATGAGTTCGTATGAAGCTTTGTATGGAAGAAGGTGTAGGACACCAGTGACTTGGGATAATCCAGTGAACAGGATTGTGCTTGGACGGGAATTGCTCAAGGAAATGGAGCAAGAGGTTGTAAATATCAGGCAGAAGCTGAAAGCAGCACAGGACAGACAGAAAATCTATGCAGATAAGCATAGGGTGAACAGGGAGTTCAGTGTTGGGGATCATGTTTACCTCAGAGTGAGGGCAAGGAAGAGTTCCCTGAAAATTGGAAGTTGTGCCAAGTTGTCACCAAGATATTGTGGGTCGTTTGAAGTGCTTGAAAGAATAGGGCCTGTTGCATATAGACTTGCATTGCCTGCTAGCACTAGAGCTCATAATGTTTTTCATGTTTCTTTGCTTAAAATATATGTACATGATCCTAACCATGTGATAAATTGGGATGTGATTCAGGTGGAACCCGAGGGAGAGTTCCGAATCGAGCCAATGCGCATCCTCGATAGGAAGGTCACAATGCTCCGGAACCGAGCCATAGGGCAGGTAAAGGTGCAATGGGAGCACTTCAGACCTGAAGAGGCTACATGGGAGCTGGAGGATGCCATGCGATTGGCACATCCATTTTTGTTCAATTCTGCGGAACACTAAGGTGATACCAGTGTAGCATTTTGTTCAATTTTGTAAGCACTGAGGACAATGCTATTGAAGGGGGAAGGGAATGTAATGCCCCAGTTTTGACCCCGTTACATTAGATGTATATGATGTATAAATTGTAAATGATCATGGTGTGGAGTTAGAGGCCAAGGCCCCACCATTGATCGGTTATTCTATGTTTTGGATTTAAAATTTGTCACTGATGGTATATCAGGGCATGCGGCATGTATTATGTTTTCCATCATGTAAATATGCATCATAATTAATTAAATGAATCCGACCAGCTACGCTCGTGGCAACTAAATCGAAAGGGGCGTGATTTTCACAAGGATAAGGGTGGGGAAATTGTCAACTTTGGCCAATGAGGGGAAAAACCCATGTGTCTTCTTCCTTGTCTTATTCCAACCACTTTCATTATGAAAGACTGCTGGTGGTTGAAGCAGTTAATGATTTTGGGAGTGGGGTGGCAGGACTGTCAGTCCTCACCCACATGCACACTCTACCCACGATTTTGTTGTTGTTTCCCTCACACAGACATTCATCTTCCTCTCCATGAGTTGCTGAGCACCCACACACTGCAATTCGCATCCTCATAGTAGCCGTTCACCTTCACGCACTTCCATTTGGTCGCTCACTATTTTCACGCACAGGAATTTTCCTGGGCTTTACCCACGTGATTTTCTCCTGCAAATTCGCGTCCTCTCCATTGCTATGAATTTTCACGCAGAGGGATTCCTTCCCGTTTTTGTCTTCACGCACAGGATTTTGCTGGATTTACCCACGCAGCAATTTTCTTCTGCGGATTTGTGGATAGTGTGGCCATATCCTTTACTCACGGGACGATTGTGGGTTCTACATTGTTGCTCACGCTCACCCACAGGCTGGGAGACTGTAAATTCTTCCCCAGCTCGGTCTGTATATGTTTTCTTGGTGATTTCGTTGCCCAGGACGGGCTGTGTTTTCCCACGTTGTTGGTTGTGGTTGTTGTGGTCTTCCTTACATGCTGGGGACTATTGTAAATTTGCCTGAGAGTCATTTTGGCCATGATAGGGCCAATAATGACTCAGAAGTCATTTTCCTGTTTATGCTGTGACAGCTGACTTAATTGCTTGTGGGTAATGGTTGGTATTCGGACTGCGAGAGGGGTAGGGATGTTGGCTTAGATTTGCTTGATAAAACTGGTGGCTGGAAACCACACAGACAGAGCTAGAGGGCTGGCCTTCTTCTCCATCACCCCTGAATAGCACTAGAAGGGAATGCAGGGCCTGAGGGACTGTGTAGCAGAGAAGGGACTGATTCCTTGTGTTGGGTGTGTTTGGGTGTCTTAGAGGTCAGGCTAGTTCTGGTGTAGGTGTTCTTGGCTCTGTAATGAGCTCACCAGCTTAGCAATTTTCCTTCTCCAGCTCCTCAATGGCCTGATAAACCCAACTCTGTTAGCTTGGCTGTGTGTTTTGTATATTCCTAGCTATGTGTAAGCCTACTTGTCCCCTTATTCCTTGGAGAATCATGCCCAGCTCGGGGGTGGCAGCGCTGCTGAGAGATTAAGGAGCACGCTGGCCTATGGTTGGGTGGAACGTTGCAGTGACGTAGCTGGTTGCGGATCGAGTTCATCATAAGATAAGTGATCTTGTGTATTTTACCTCTGAAATTCTATATTTACTGTTAATGAAAATGAAATGAACATGCTGGAAGAATGCTTGTTTGAATGAATGTTGTTTTCTGCTGTACTTGGTAGATAATTGCATCTATGCATGTTTAAGCATTCTGTTTCAGCAATTTTTGTGTATGCATATGTTCATGGGCTCTTAGCCGCTGTGCTAGAGTAGTTGGGTCACGTCCTCTTCACCGGTCGGAGGCATGGGGATATGGCATGAAACCTATCCCAAAAATGAATTACAAACTCCAACTTATAGTGGGTAGATATATATTATGATATGATGCAGTTTGGATCACACAATGGGTAGATTATATTAAATGACTGACAGTGGACCGCACACAATCACTGGACCGAACAGGTTGCCAATCCGCCCCTTCTATTGCACGAATAAATTAAAATCACAAGTCTCAAGCTGTATTTATAACTACATCAGCACTTAGTGATTGAAGCCATCACCTGCTACATTTAGAGAAAAGTCTACAGTTGTCTCTTCTTGCAGTCCAAATGTGCAAAAGGGTTGTGTGTATACAAGTGATCCCACTCCTAGAAAGGGTGTGGATTTCCTCTATAGCAAGCAAACAAGATATCAATATACACCTATCTTAACAAGGGTCAATGATGTTGCAGTTAGTGCCACATCTACAAGAGCAACAAACCATACATAAATAACTATTTCAACATTTGTACATAGTATAATTATGTAAATGTATTGTTTATTCATGGCATGCCTAACTATTTCATCATTTGGTGATTGTATCCATTAACAGCAGCAATGCCTAGCCCCTCTGATCAATCCATGGTTGTGATTGGGTCTCCTCCTGTGGTGATATGTTCATGGATGATCATGTATTTTTATTCAATTTACATATGCATGTTGATAGTCGTTGAATTAATCAAGGTATGATCATTTAGTTGCATAGCAAAATTATAGATAGACTTCCATGAGCACACCATAGGCATCGATACCTAGACTGGATTTTGTGGGTGTTTTCCATATATATTTTGGCCCTAAGTTAATTTTGTAAGTTTGTTAGTGGTAGCTGGGTATTGGTGCAATTGTTTGATAAAAAAATTATCTTTGATTTGCAAACTCCTGAGATGCAGTGCGATCCTAGGGAGATGGTTGATAAAGGAAAGTCGAGGGAAAACAAGCAACATATTGATTTTTGATGTGTCCTATTGGATATATGTACTTTGGCATACATGTACATCATTGTACTTAGGGTCCAGGGATACATGTACATTGACAGCCAATTAAGGGTCGTCTACTTTGCCATATTAATTTGTATTATAAATAATAGGCTATATTATGCATGGTACAATTTATTGCATATTTTTTCTTGAGTTTCATCTTGATCTTGTGATGATTTATCTCTTCTAAAAATTGATAAATTATGCTACTAAAATTTACATCTAAAGTCACTCGTTGCATATTATCTTTTAAGTGATATTTCTTCTCTTACATTTATTACATTGATCAAGTAACATGCTACCATTGTGTTATGAAAGCATTTCTTAATGGAACAAACCATTTTTAACTTTCAAAAGTTCAATGAACTCATTACATGCACGTTAATTGGATATCTAATTTAGAATTGTGATTTTTTTCAATTCCAAGGGATCATACCCATTGATCACGATTATGGTTACAAGGAAAATACGTTACAATGAAAAAAAAGTTAACAAAATAAGTCAAAATATGTTTGAACCTTTGTCATGTAAAACATGCTACACATATCATCAATGTAAGCCTATAACACTTTCACAAACCAAGAGGAAGTATAATAAATCTACACATTTCATCAATGCTACCATATTTTATCAAATGATAAGCGTTAGAGGAAATTTGGGGTCTAAAATGGGCCTCCTAAGAAAAATAATAAAATATTATTTATTAATTTTGGAGGAAGAAGGAAAAAAACTACTAATTTTGTTTGTGTTTTCAACATATCTCCTTGTGTTTTTACTCAAATTTTGAGTGGGAGGGCTCGTTGGATGTAGAATTTGATTATGCATCCAATGAGTACCCACACGACATACTTTTGACAGATCCCATTACCCCAAAAACAAGAAATACTTGAAAAAACGTGATGATGATGTCATCATCCCATTTTTTCAAGTATTTCTTCTTTTTGGGGTAGCCGGGTCCATCAAAAATATGTCGTGTGCGAACTCGTTGGATGTGGAATTAAATTCCGCATCCAACGAGCCCTCCTACTTGAAATTTTAGTAAAAACATAGGGAGATATGTTGAAAATACGAACAAAAAAAGTAGTTTTTTTTATGACAAATATGTCAAGTCAACCATTATGGTTGAATCATTTCATTGAAATTCTATTGGTTCTTGAATTCCAACTCACAAGAATTTATTGTTGGCTCGTTTTTTTATAAGGCCCATTTTAGACACCAAATTTCCTCTAATGTCATGTTTTTTTGTTGTTTGAATTCCGAGTTAGAACATTTATTAACACCAAAAAATGACCACATAGCTCTCTTTGGTCCAAACCATAATTATACATCATAATCCCACCATTAATCCCTTTTGACCTTCACAATTAAATTCCACCAAAGTTGTTCCAAAACATTATTACCCCCCCCCCCCATAAATACAAGGAAGATGGGCATTTATTGCAACCACAGGGGGGTTAGTTTCTAGGAAATATCCTATCATGTCCATTCATATTGGGGAATAAACTATGATATGAAAATGAGAAAATATATTGCCCTGTATTAAAGGGCCAAGGGGGCGTATTTATGTTATATGACAATACAAATATTTAGGGTATATTTTATTACATTTCATGTAGAACATATGGAACGGAGGTAGAGGGAAAATTAGGGGATAAGGCCACCATATATTGAGTTTGATGGACAAGGGACACTAAATCAATATGTAGGATAATTTATGTTGTGCTCTATTGAAGGGTTTTAATGTTTCTCATGTGCTTGGTTGGTTAATGGATCATCAAATTGTTAATGGAATTGAGGTAATGAAGGACTAGGATTTCTATGTTTTATGTGATTGTTATCAATTGGAAGTGTAGTTTAGGTGCATATTTTGTGTCTATAAATCATGTGTTTTTTTATGCCTTTCAAAGTAGGTTTCCTCCTTGAGTCTATTTTAATTTTTTTTGCTCTAGAAAATTCCTTTTGTTTGGTCTCTAAAATCAACCCACTCATTAGAGAGCATATAGGTTTATGCATTGTGACTTTATCCCTTTCTGATATTCCTAAAGAAACCATCATGCAATCCTTGGTTGACCCCACTTTCCCATTGTACAAAACACTAGTCTCTAATTCCTTCATAACCCTTATATTTTGGAATAATCAAAACACTTTGTTTTTCTAAAATTACTCTCCATTTTCATGATGTACTCCATTGTTAAACTCTATTAATCCTACCCTAGGGACTCCACCTTTGATCTAGAGAAGAGATGGCCTAAAGAGACAAAAAAGGTTAGGTGTGGTGACAATTGCCTCCCTCTTAGTTTTCCATAAGTTATCATTGATTTTAGGAATTCAATCTTAAGATTCCAATTTATGTGTTAACATGGAAGAACAGAGATATCTAAGATGATGGATATATTCTTAATGGTGGAAAAATTGGTGGAGGAGGTTGAAAGATAAAACTATTGGGTATGAAAGAATGGATTATATGATCATCTACTTATTCTTATACAACTAGAAAAGAAGGATAAAAAACCTTCATTTCATTTTAAATATAATAATGATTGGTTGGCTAAGGAATATTTTAGCCTTCTTATTACAAAAAATGGAAATTTTATGATCCATGTCGATGAGACTCAGTTATGCTTCAATTTGCATCCAATCTTAAACAAGTTAAGAAGTTAAGTTCTAGGGAGTGCAAAGATGAAAAAGGAAGAAAATGAAGTAGACCTAGGTAAGGTCGAAAAACATAACCACTCTTTTTGAAAATAATGTCAGAGGGTCTTCCAATGATGAAGAAATGCTATATTTAAAGACAGTAGAGGATAAAAAAGAACGTTTAGACAAAAATGAAGTAGAGTGGAGGCTCAAAAGTAGATCCATATGATTAGAAGAGGGGCATATTAACACTAAGTTCTTTCATAATTATGGGCATCTCTCTAAGTTTCCCTTTCTTTCTATATGTTTATCTCTTTCCTATCCCCCCCCCCTCTGAGTCTTTCCCTCCCTCCCCATGCTCCCTTTCTCTCTCCCTCCATCCTAATGCCCCCCCCTTCTATATCCCTCCCTCTCTTTCTCTTTCTCTTTCCTCCCCCCTATCCCCACACTCTTCCTCTCCCTCTCTCTCTTTCTCTTTCTCTTTCTCTCTATTTTCCCCTACTCCCTCCTCTTTGTTTCCCCCTCCTCTCTATTTTCCTCTAACCCCTGATCTCTCTCTCCCTTGTCCTCTCTCTTATTTCCCCCTCCTCTCTATTCCCCCCTAACCCTTCATCTCTCTCTCCCTTGTCCCCTCTCTCTTTTCCCCTTTCCCTAATCACCTCCTCTCCCTCCTTCACCCCTCTCTTTAACCTTCCCCACCGCCTCCCCTCTCTCTTTCCATATGTCCCCCCCTTTCTCTACCAAAGTCAACTTGGATTATGCGACTAGCCTAACACTCAAGGAGCATTTTTATACGCAAGATGTAACCCCCCTCTTCCCCCCTTTCTATCTCTCTCGCTCTCTTCCTCTCCCCCTTTCTATCTCTCTCTTTCCCCCTTTTTTTGAAAATACAAAATTATTATATATGGAAATTAAGTTGTCTAATTATTCTTTTAAATAATAACTAAAATAATAACATAATTATTAATTTAATATTATTAATGAACTTTTACTAATTTACTAATTCATTTTTTTAAAATAAAACTAACCTCTATTTCCATTGTAAATGGATCATACCCAAGGATATTATAAAAACATTTTTTTATTAAAATCAAGGATTACCTCACATGGATAATATTAATAAATTGTAAAAAGTTAAACCATAGTTATGGATTTAAATCCAAACTACGCATATAAATGTTACAAATATTATACAATGTTTGACATATTAAAATAAATAAAATATGTATAATTAACCATATAATAAAAAATATAAAAATGTCATTTTAACCAAAATTAAAATAAATAAAAAATTTGTAATAAACATTTTATTAAGTATTTCACATTTAATGGAGAAATTATAGAGAGTTTACTCGCACAAAACCAATCTCTTCTACTTTGAATTTTAAAGATGCTCCTTTACATCTAATAACATAATTTGAAATACTTAAATATATATATATATATATATATATA